>JAJHUR010107137.1:0-12743 GCA_027495735.1 Lutjanus campechanus
AAGAAACCCACCACTGCCGTCCCCCACACAGAATCAGAGTCCAATGAGTCAGACATGCCTGCAGCGTGAGGTACAGCGGTCATGGCTGGTGGGACGACTGAAGACAATCTGCTCCAGAGTCCAAGTAATGACTCAAGCGAAAACAAACAAATCCTTAATCCATGGTTTTAAGAGAATAGTGCACAATGTGCACAGCTGTTCATGTCAGCTGAGCTGAGGATCAACTCTGCATCCTGCCAATATAAGGATCTGTGGGCGGGCACTGAAGCAAAAAGGTTACTTCACTGTTTATTGCTGATTTTCACAACATTGAATTTTTTTTTTTATTATTAAAAATATATAAATGTTAATATATTTTCTACCTAAGAGATAGTGCCCATAAAAACTGTTGACAGCAAGCTCTGTGGATTACCCACAGATTATCCAAACCAGGGCTGGTATGTGTAAAACTTTAGACTTTTCCTGCAAGACTTTGCCTTAAAAGTAAAGTAAATATATTGATGAAAGTGCAAGTGTGACTTTTAAGTGTCTTCTAATGCCTGGAGATGAAACAATAACTCAATTCAAGCTGCAAGCAGCGGTGATTGGGCCTGTGAACGTCAGGGCGTGTGGCAGCACAGAGGCTCATTGTCGGATGCCAACAGGTCGACAAGGCTCAGGATTTTTGGACACCGCAGGAAGGAGTTCAATGTCTCTTCCCGTCGCCACTAAGTGGTGCTACAGAAAATCCACTAATTATATGTTATGTTCCACTATATCAGGTGTAGACCATGCCATGAAAATTTCAGGTAAATAAAATGATCATCACATAAGGCCTATTTCTTGTTGCCAGTAGGTGGCACAATGACTATGACTCGTAATCAGCAGGTGGATGTCATAAAGCCAGGGCTCTTATCAAACACTGCGTTTTATCATGAATCTTTGAAATTTGGTGCGACACCACAACCACACAAGGCCCACCTGCAGGGCCTTCACAGCCCACCAATGGTCCACAGCCCACACTTTGGGAAGCACTGAGCTATGTGAAACGTATCGTGGTGGCACGATGACTGCCCATCAGTCACCGTATACGTTCTTAACAATACTGACGCACACAAGAGGAAAGCTTGTAGATGATGTTTCCAAGACAGTGTGGACAATATCATGTCCATTATGCATTTTGAAAATTGCATACATAAATGTATACATTTAAAAAATGTTAGTGGAGTGTTAAGTTTGAGAGATGAACTAATTTTATTTGATCTGTTGAGTTACAACATAGTGTTCGTCTGCAACTCAGGAGTTGACCTAAAAAAGTTTACACCGGAACATTTATATATTTGGAATCAGCTTAATTTGTCATTTCAATGTTTTTAATCATTGTGGCTCTTTGATTCTCTCCAAACATTCTTATATTCTATAGATCTGCTTATATTATGGTTAAGGCCCTTCATACAGTTTTACAGATAAGTCAAGTCAAGTCAATTTTATTTATATAGCGCCAATTCACAATAAAGTTGTCTCAAGACACTTTACAAAGAGAGTAGGTCTAGACCACACTCTATAATTAATTTTATTTGCAAGGTTAGTGTGTGTGTGTCATCTAGGAAAAATGATCTTTCTCTTTCTAAGCTTTAACAGCCCTAGTAGTGTTTTCAAGTGACCAGCTCTGCAAACAACATAAGGATTACGACTACTTTTTAGTGTGACTAGTGCATACTGTAATCTACAAGTAGAGAAACTGATACCAGTAGAAATTCAAGATTCAAGATGTTCATTGTCACACCGGTAATGTACAAAGTGAAAAACTCTGGCTGGGATTCTCCATTACAAAAGAACAGTAAATTAAGTAATAAAAGACAGAAGAAGGAGAAAAGAAAATACAGAATAATAAAATATCATGTCCGAAGAAATAAATATAAGAACCAATAAATATAAAAGGCAGAAAAAAGGTTGCATACAGGTTTTTTTTTTTTTTAGAATATTGCACAGAAGTTGCAATTGTGTGTGTGTGTGTGTGTGTGTGTGTGTGTTGGTTGCATACAGTTATCTGTTTGAATATTACCCAGGGGTTGGATGGCACTGTTATGTGGGTGTGATGTGTCCTGTATGACCCTCAGGGACTTCCTGAGGCACTGCTGGGTGTAAAGGTCCTGTAGGACGGGCAGCTCACACCCAGTGATGTGCTGAAAGTCTTTCTCTGTTGTCAGTGATCCTGCTGGTTACTTTGTTGTTGACCATTTCGGTCTGTGTTCATGAGCGGCAGAAGTGCCAGAAAATACTTTTAACTGATTAATCGATTATTAAATTAATCACCAACTATTTTGATAATTGATTTATCAGCTTGAGTATTGTAAATGATCTAATTTCAGCTTCTTGAATATGTTTTTTTTTGTTTCCATACTCTTTAATGACACCAAACTGAATATCTTTGGGTGTTGAGTAAAACAAGACATTTGAGGATGTCACCTTGGACTTTGGGAAACACTGATTGATATTTTTCACCATTTTCTGACATAAAAAAAAAAAAGATTAACTGATCAATCAAGAAAATAATCGACCAATCAATCAACTATGTAAAAAATCATTAGTTGCAGCCCTAAACCTAACGTTACCTATATTAACTAGGTACTGAAGAACCCAAAACGAGTAAAACAATTTCCAGATTGAAACCCCTGACTGGGCGAATAAAACCTAAACTATTTGCATGGACAAACACCTCTAGAGTTATGTGATGAAATATATTTCTGTAACTTGTGTAAACTGACACTAACATCCTGTGGTAATGTGGTGCTCTGTATTTAACCAGGAGGGTGAGATGACATAAGGAAAGTCAACAGTGGGGAATTCCTTCTTACAGGTGCCAGGAGATATTAGAGTAATCTTCACTGGGAGGATCAAGTTAAAAGCTCAACACATCCTGACATCCTGAACATTACATCCAACATAATGACCTAAATGAAGAAGAATGACAGAGCAGGATGTCAGCATGTAGGTAAGAATTCAAACTTCAAACACAAGATCCAGGTGATCTCTGTTAATCTGTAATCATACTGAGTAAATACAGGTTAATTACACACCTAGTGTGTATTCCCACACAACAGCACAAGCCACAATTCACCCCAGGTATTATCTCTGAGTCTGGTGGTTCGTGTTTTGTTTGGGTGCGGCTCGGCTCTGCTCTGCATTTATGTGGTCGTCAGATTGAGTTACGCCGGGCCCGGCTTGGAGAGGAGCCACCAGCCGAGCTCAGGTAAACAGCAGGCCTCAGGCCAGCAGGGAGCCTCTGTTGTCTCCACACTGACAGACTGATGGTGTGTTTGTGTTGATTTTTCAGTGGCAGTTTGTTATGTTGGATTCACGTCTAATGCTCTGTTGGCTTGTGTCATGGAAAGGGTCCAAACTCAGTTCTGTAAGATATCAAAAAATGCATTCATTGTATTCTACAGGTGGCTGAAACATGCCGAGATGGATGTAAATAATGCTGGATAAAAAAAAAAAAGAGTTTCAGGACACAACACTGAAGTGACACTGAATGTAACTTTTGTTTGTATATAAGAAAACTCCACAGGTCTCCTTTGATAATATCCTCAATATTCATCAACACACAAACAGTGGGCTGCACAATTCATCACAATATTATCAGAACTGCAATATGGCCAACTGCAATATCCAAAATTACAAAATCACAAGCAAATTGCAATTTAAAAAACAAATTGCAAGAAAACAGCATTATAATGAAGTACTGTAGTGCTGCAGAGATGCACTGGCCTACAGATCTTCTTTTCCAGATGTAAGAAAACATTTTGTTTTGTTTGTTTGGTACAGACCTCAACAGATTTCACATCATAATGATTTTGATTTGATTTTGACACTTAAAGATTTTGAAGTGTTTTTTAGGACATGATTTGTCCAAGTTCTCAAGATCGGGTGATATGTCAACCGACAAGTGACACTAAATGGCACCAAACGAAGTCATGTAGAGTTTCCAGTCCATAGTTTGTCCACCAGAGAGCAGTGAACATGTATTTTCCAACTTTAAAATTGCACTGCACAATTCACAACTGTCTAAAAGGCCTATACAGTCATCTACTGTGCCTGATTTAAAGCTCCTCTCATGTCTGTGTGGGCAAGTACAGACTGTGTTTGACTGACATCTCCTGCAATATCCTGGCGGTTTTGTTGCACTTGTTAGAACGAGACAAATTACAACTTCATCACTTTTATTGGAACATGCAGACCAATGACCTCACAGTGAAAACACCTGTGCATGTACGCAGGGCCTTTCATAACCAAGTTAAATGTTTGCTGCACGTTTATGTTGAAAAAAGTTTTTTTCATATAAATCTGTATCATTCTCGATTTTATTTCTGATATATTATTTTAAAAAGTATAAAGTGTTTACAGTGTGTTTAAAATCAAATCATGTCTCCATCGTTGAGTGGTGGAAACACTTGTCCTCTGTCCTCTCTGGACTGTAAACCATTATCTCCTCACTCTTTTTCCACACATTGTCTTCTTCATTACTAACCTAATCCAACTCCATACTTTATCCTTCCTTCCATCTTTTCTTTACATCTGTTTTATGTTTATTCACTTTCAATCTACTCCTCATATCAGCCTTCCCAAAAACTATCCCTACATTCCTTCTCCTGAGCAGAGGAATGTGGATATGAAAACTCTGCCCTCTTTATCCTGGATTTAGCTTCCAGAATGGCACCCTGCCAAAAATACCCAAATAACAGCGGGTCAAAACAAAATCATCAGAGGGAGCGGCAGCAGCAGCACATGTAATATTGTTGTAGCTGTTACAATATGATGACATGTGTTCATGTTCCCATGGAAAATTGGTTTGCAGGGCCAGAACAGAAAACACAAAGCACATGATGCACAACAAACACATGCAGTGCAAAGCACTCACACATGAATGGTGCCCAGCACCGACTTCACATATGGTCTCTTTTCATTTAAGGTATCTCACACACAGAGTGAAAAATAATACAATTAACCAATGATTTTGCACACATGCCTGAAACTGCTTCTTAACATTTAAAGTTAAACTCAATTCATCAGTAGGATTATTCTACAGACTGTAAAGATAAACAGTATGGAGATCTACAAACTGGACCTCTGTGTGACTGACAGCATTCATTTCTTCAGTAAAAAAAAATAAAAATGAAAATCTTAATGTGTCTGAGAAAGAAGCAAAAGGTGAACTACTGCACACAGTATTTCTGTAAGTTAAAGGGGCTAAATGTGAAATACAGCCTCATTAGATGCCAGGAATTTTATTTTTGCTGTGTACACAACTGGTGGTGTATTGACCTCTGGAGTAGAGAGTCCCCTCTGTGCCCTCTCCACCCCCTCTGTGTGTGCTGTTCTAGAGCTTCTGTTTTGGTAAGCCGGTCTGGCCGCGCATGCATGTTAGTGCATGTGAACCTCTCCTCCTCTCCTCCACCGGAACCATTATGCCTTGATTAATCAATTAGTTGTTTGGTCTATAAAATGTCAGAAAATGGTGAAAAATGTCAATCAGTGTTTCCCAAAACCCAAGATGACATCCTCAAATGTCTTGTTTTGTCCAAAACCCAAAGATGTTTGGTTTACGGTCAGAGGACTAAAGGAAACAGAAAATATTCACATTTGAGAAGCTGAAATCAGAGAATTTGGATATTTTTGTCTTTTAAAAAAGTACTCAAACAGATTAACTGATTATCAAAATAGTTGGCGATTAAATAGTAACTGATTACATAATTGCTCTACTCAGTATGCTCTTTGTGTGACTGTGTGAAAACTAAACAACTGTTGCAGTGACCACATTAACTGTGGTGACACAGCTATACAGGGCAAGCTAGCAGGGCTAGCCAGCTAGCTTGTCACTTGACGAGGCTAATTTCTTAAAATGCTAATTACTGAAACAAGTCTTTGCAGATATTACAGCGTCCCAATAAACACACTTAACACCCTCGAAAAGACAGAGCAACATCATGACCACCAAAGAGAAAGTGGAGTTATTGTGCTACAATTGAGCCCGACAGAACATCGTCTGTGCCTTCTACACACCAGAAGATGGCGGAAAACATAGCAGAGATTGAGCAAAGCTGCAGGAAGTGGAAATATGTACTTTCAAAATTTAAAAAAACAAAACAAAACTGAATGTGATGAATTCACAAGATTCGTAGCAAGGTTTGTTGTAGGCAACTGGACTTCATAGAGTTCTTGAAGACGTTTCGCCTCTCATCCAAGAGGCTTCTTCAGTTCTTCAGAACTGAAGAAGCCTCTTGTTGTACTTGTTGCTGTGGATACCAACACATCATTTGGCTGAAGGGAGATGAGTTATAGATATATTATGTGGCTAATAGACTGTAATAAAACAGCTAATAGCTGTTAAATCATGATGTTCCAAGGGTAGAGGGCTCAGTGGTTGATGATGGTGATGATGATGATGATGTCAGCCGTCAGCAATAGACGATTGCATCATCCATCAATCCAACCCTATCGTGTACAACTGTCCAGGACATTGAAATCCTCCAGGACATGTGGACTGGCGTAGACGGAAGTGCTGACCCTGCCTATTATTACCTCTCCATATTCAACATCCAGGCCTTTGTTCTAGATGAGCATTGGCCCACACTGGCACAGGGGAGTGTTACATCACATCCTGTGTATTGGTAAATGACCTTTTAACCTCGCTGTGTTTTCACGAGATGTGAGAACTCGGATGAAAGAATGAAGCAAGGCCTCAGGGGACTTAGGTTCTGACAGTCACAATCTGTGTGTGTGTGTGTGTGTGTGTGTGTGTGTGCGTGTGTGCGTGTGTGTGTGTGTGTGTGTGTGTGTGTGACTGAAAGCTGTGTCAGTATGATCCATCTGGCCAAGAAGCAGCTCAGCTGTGATACTGTTCAACATCTGCGCTCATACAACACTGTTAACTTCTGGAGGTTTCTAAGTGAGGAAAACTTATGCTGGATCAGTTCACACTCAGCTGAATCAGAGTCACATTCACTCAATTGTAAACCCACTGTGACATCACACACTGGTTTGGGGACTTCCTTTTTGAAGCTGAGAGTTTGGCATTATGGCTGCTGCTACGTTTTTTTAGCCAGAAGTGACCAAATTTGGAAGAAAGCGTGGAGCTGGGAAGGATATGCATTGCTAGGCCTCTATCCTGATTGGTTCTGACTCAGTGACTTTTCAGTTACAAGGTGGACCCACCTGAAATCATGCACTAGTAATAAATCAAGTGAGATTTTTTCTGTTAACTATTAATTGCCTACAATTGAGATTTGAAAAAAAACATGTCCAACCAAAAAACACATTAAAATTATTACTGCTAACACTCTAATTCCATTTTTTTCAGTGAAAATGTATTCTTTAAGGATTCATACATATGAAATATATGTAAATTATGAAATGTTTTGGTCTGCTTTAATTTTTTGACTTCTAAACTTGTTCTGTGCCAGAAAACGGGTATAAAAATGTGCTGTTATATTCATCTTTGTTTAAATATCTATTTTGTTATGAAAATACTGGCCCTTTAAAGTTGTGTCCCAGATTTCCTTGAACTACATCAGATTTTTACAGAAACATGAATTCAGGCAGGAAAAGGGATAACTATACCCTAAGGACCCCTGACTCACTTCCTGGTTTAAAAAAAAAGCGGGAATACTGCTCAAACACTGGTAAACGTTCTATTTTTCCTAAGAATCATTCAATAATATTGCCATCAGATGTGTCTCAACCATAACATCATTAACATGTCAATCTGTAGCCCTTTTAAATCAAAGCTAAATAAGAATTATGGTTTAAAAATGTGTATTTTGATTAACATTAAGAGACTCTGAGACACTTAGAAAAATAAAATGGCTGCTCACTACGACTATGCTGTGAAATGAAAAAATGCCACATTTTGTCAACTCCGTAAGATGTCAAGTTGTCGAGTTTGATCTTATAAAATGTAATTATAGAGTAAAAATCAAAACCCCCTAAAAAATACGGTTTTGCCTCAATTCTCAAGAATGAGTGTAATATTTCTTTAAGTCTGGATTTAAAAACAAGTTTAGCTTTGGTATTGAAAACCAGGTACTGAAATATAAAAAAGATCAAATGATAGTTCAACAGTCTATCATTGCCAAAGATGTTTAAAGCTGTTACTCTTATGATGTGCTTCTGCATGGTGGGTCTGATTGTAGGAAATCCAATGCTAAAATGAGTGACTTGCAGTTGACAGTAAATAAAAACCATATTTTCATAAAGGAGTGGCTGCTAATTAGAGCAAGGATGTAACAGAAACAGCTCTCAGATCACACACAGTGTAATTAAGAGGAGAAGATCCCTGTGTGACACCCACACAAGCACACTTCACCGCAGCGATGAGAGCTCTGAGACAGCCCGGAGCAACACGAGGGGGAGTGAATACACTGGCTGTAAATGATTCCCCTGACTGAATCCAGAGCTGCTGGGATGATTAGTATAGTTTTGGAACATGATGAGGTTGTGTTCATATGTTTGCAGCTCCAGTGCTGCTCATGCTCTGCTTTGTGTCTAATTGATTTAAGAGTTGCAGATGAGCCCACAGAAACAGTGTTGCTGGATGCATTGTCCAAATTCATCCACCTCACAGCGACTAAACAGATCTGATAGCTCCCCCGCAAACACAGAAAACGATTAAAAATGCCATTTTGAATGGAGACTAAAGCCGCATCCATGAGTCACACAACTCAGTGACACAATGGGAGTAAAACGACACCCAAAAGACGCAGACACTATAATACAGGCCGCTAACAGGAAAGATACAGCTTGTGAACTGATTTGGGCCAACCTGTTGGTTCTGACCCTGCATTCAACATGAGCAACGTGATAGTTCAACACGTCACCAACAGCTCATGACTCAGCAGGGCTGGGTCGGTGTCTGGTTTTGCTTGTCCAGTTCAGCATTTACTTTTACGCAACGGTCATGTCACAAATGCTTATCACATCTGTTTGCTATGCTAGCTACTATAGAATTTTTCAGGACAGTCCAAGTATGAAGCCTTGTTAAGACCTTCTCCCATCTGTCCTTACTGCATTACACTGTTAATGCAAACACTTCCTGAAATATTTGCTGGAAAGTGTTGTAGGAAACTCACTCACATGCAGCTCTAATTCATTATGTTCCACCTGGGAGCAGTTAAATCAAGTGGTATTATTTGTCCGGTCTCATCTGGTATTTAGCTTAAAGGGACAGTTCACTCCAAAATCAAAGATAAATATTTTTCCCCTGGCCTGTAGTGCTATTTGTTGTGAATTGCAGAGTTTGGGAGATATCAACTGTAGAGATGTCTGCCTTTTTCAGGACTAAATGGCACTTGGCTTATGGTGCTCAAAGCACCCCCCAAAAAAATACATTTGAAAAATTCAAAACCAGTGTCTCTTTCCAAAAGTCATGACCCAGTTCCTGAAGATAATCCACACAGCTTGTTGTGAGCAGTTTCATGTAGGAACTACTTTCTCTCTGCAGTAGAATTTACCATCGTTAAACTGGAACATTAGGTGTCCCAGCTGAGTAAAGAATTTGTGAGTCTTAGGGCGAAGTGTGAGGACTTGGAGGCAAAATCATGTACATGCAATTGCACACTAGCGCGTAAAGGGCATTCGCCTAAGCACATTCATTGCTGAGCTATCACAGTAAGTGCTGAATCTGGATAATTATTTTTTATTTTGTCAGTGGTATGGAAAAGAATACAAGGTTTGTTATTGACATGTATTCATGCTGTGTCCACTTTTATATTTTATAATACTGTGCTTGCTGTTTTGACTGACTTGAGCTCCAAAAAGAATTTTGCGTCTTTGTGGAAAAAGCCCCAGGTCCACTTCCTCATTAATAAATAATCCATTTTCTTATTTATTTATTTATTTATTTATTTATTTTAGAATTTTTGTAAGCCTGAGCCTTTTTGGTAAGGTTACTTTGAACACTCACAACAGAGTGCAGTTTCAGTCTCCCTAGAACAAGCTGCCTTTCATCTCTCAACTTTGATTTGCAATTTTCACTTGCTGCCGCGATCTCGTTGCAAAAAAACGCCTAAAAACATCACACCATGCACAGCAATTTTTTAGAAAAGCTGCCATGAAATCAGCCATTTTAAATTCTGGAGTCCAATTGAACTGTAAATTGAATACCTTTGGTGTTTGGATTGCTGGTCAGACAAAACAAGAAAACTGGAGACATGATCCATCACCCGTCACTGCTATTCTCAGGCCCACTGGTAAGCAGGCTAAATTATGCGCAGAACAAATGTACAAAAGTTCCCAGCAGCATCACGTCAGTATGACGCTCAGGAGCGCTCACTCACCTTGGTGACGGCTACTTTTGCGCCCTTGTTGATAAGCTGGACCACATTGTCAGCTTGTCCCTTGTGTGAAGCTATGAGGAGGCGCTCGGAGAGTGCGAGGACCTCAGCCGCATCCTGCTGGCTCATGAAGCAGGGCGAGTGATGCTGCCGTCACGCTCAGACACGGTGCTCCAGACGGTGGGGAAGGCAGCTGTGGCGACGGTGTCCGATGCCCTCTAACTCATGGTGAGCTCCGCTGCAGACGGAGGTGTCAAACAGGGGCTGGATGAGGCTGCCAGTGCTGATCTTTCCTCTGCTGCTACAAACTCCGCAAACTCCCAGGATTCCTCCCCTTCATCCTCTCTGCTGCTGGGAAGAGAACAGGAAACACATGCAGTGAAAACAAGCAGACATGTGCTTCGCTCATAGGAGGCTGGCAAACAGGAAAACAGGGAGGAATGGGTAGAGACATCACTACTGTCCAGGTTGTTAAATTCATGCACGGTCCTCGTGGGATCATGTGAGCTCTACAGAAGTAATCCGCGATGAGAGCCAAAAAGAGGGGTCAAATTTGGTCAGAGCCTGCTGTACAGTAGAGCAAGGCCTTCACACACAATGAGACATAAAAACAGTCATAACCACGTCAAACAGCACAGACATACCTCTGTGGTTTGACGAGTTCATCCGGGACACACTTCTGTGGTTGCGGTCTAACCACAGGGAAGGTGGAGTGACTAAAAGGAAAAAGGCTGCCGTGCCTCAAATGTCTCATCCGATTTCTCATCATCATTAAAATACTTTCACAGATAAACATCAAGCAGCCACACGCTAACCGGAATCCACTCCTGTTGCAGGAGTCTCACAACGAGATCCTGTTATCTACCAGTTTGCTTCTATGTGCTGTAGATGACTGCTGACATTATTTGTAACCTTCAAAAAACGGCCCTGGGCCCGAGCCAGAGCTGTGAAAATGCGTTCAAGCATCTTGGCTGTCAAGGAAAAGATTTCCTTTTTTTTCCCTTGTAGAGTTGCTATAAGTTTGAAGCTTCTGTGAGACTATTCCATCTCAACTTCCAACTAGCAGAGGTCACTCTGTAGATTGCAGATCCCTGCCAGGCAACAGATGGTGAAGCACCTACTGCAATGTCACCACAACAACTAACTCTTTAAATTGACTTGCACAGAGCAAACAGCCTGCTTTAATATCACACACATTACATCTTCTTCACAGGTTTCAGCCCTGCCCATGTTATTTGTTAGTAGGAATGCAGAGATAGTGTGCAGACCTGCAAGAGCCAAATATTATTGAGCTGCAGCCCACTGCTATTATGAATACCATTCTGCCTGAAGTCACAAATTCCTCACACTCTCAATTACTTACACACTTCGTGCTCACTTTATCTATGATGTTTTGATCGTCAGATCTTCATCACTTATCCGGTAGTTCTTAAACAACTCATCCATTCGTGAGAAATAGGACAAATCATGTCCTACCAACAAATTACCAAAAAAATATGAATACCAGCAGTATAATTGCAATGTTTTTGTGAAAATGTATTCTTTAAGGATTTATATATATATGTAATTTGTAAAATGTTTAGGTTTGCTTTATTTTTTTAATTTCTACACTTGCTCTGAGCTAGAAAACACTTCAGACAATTTTAAAATGTATTAAAAGACGGCAAAATCTAAAACTAGAAATACCTACTGACAACATGGGTTTAAAAATAGAATAGAATAGAATAGAATAGAAATACTTTATTAATCCCCAAGGGGAAATTCATTTGTCTGTAGTAGTCCCAGATTTCTGTCAACTCTGGGGTTAGCTATACCCTAAGAACCCCCTGTCTCTCTTCCTGGTGTTTTTGACCGTGGACACTGGACAAGTTTTGGTGTGAAAACAGCTAACTTTGCTTACAAAAATCCTTAAAAAAAGGATCATCTGAGTGGCATACGCTACCATTTTTTCCATCCATGCCACCTCTGACTGAGTCTCAATATATTAACCTCCAGTATAAACACACAGACAGCTTGATGACAGTTTTAGCAGATGTAAAAGTCAGTCAAGTGAGAATCATAAATATTTTCAGTCTGGGTGAGTGGGCTTCTTTTATGTCAAATTTTTAGTGCCAGTTATCAATCCTCAGTCATAACATGAGCAGGTCATAATTTGAGTGAAAACAGACGCTCTGAGCATGTCCTGACACGAGGGCTCAAAAGCGATTGAAAGCCTCTATGATGTCTTATTTGTGCTGTCACAACTTTCAATTATAAGTGCATATACAACAAGGTTTTGTCCTTTTATAAACGTTGTATTGCATTTTACGATCCATGAGGTGTTTATTGGCTGTTAAAGTGGAACCGCGGCCAGGATAATCCATGCTCACTAAGCTCTGCAGGGGCACAACACTGCACACTACAGCAGCGGACCACAGCGCACACAGAGGAAAG
>JAJHUR010107146.1:0-10421 GCA_027495735.1 Lutjanus campechanus
GAAATTGTTGCATTACACATTTGTTCTTTATGATGGTTCCACAGTTGCAAGAACAAATGGCTAACAGCTATGTTAAAGCAACAAACCACACTCCCAGACTTTCAAGACTGCTGTCCACATCCCGTAATGAAACATCACACACATATCACGTAACCTATTTTAACCAAAACCATGATATTTTCTTAAAACAAACCCAATTGTTTTGGTGCCTAAAGCTAACCAAGCTGCAAACATTTTGCAATGATAAACATGTGACAGGGTTTGTTATGTCTTTTCCTGGGAATGATCATATATTGTTTTGGGAATCATTAGCAAACCCATTAGCTACAGTTAGCAAACACTACCATTAGCTACTGCTAGCAAACACAGCCATTACCTACGGTTAGCAAACAGCAAACACTACCATTAGCTACTGTTAGCAAACACAGTCATTACCTACTGTTAGCAAACAGCAAACACTACCATTAGCTACTGTTAGCAAACACAGTCATTACCTACGGTTAGCAAACAGCAAACACTACCATTAGCTACTGTTAGCAAACTGCAAACACCACCATTAGCTACTGCTAGCAAACACAGTCATTACCTACTGTTAGCAAACAGCAAACACTACCATTAGCTACTGTTAGCAAACAGCAAACACTACCATTAGCTACTGCTAGCAAACAGTCATTACCTACTGTTAGCAAACACTACCATTTGTTAGTAAACCATCAGTAAGTTAGCTATTACATAGGAGCAAAAGTGACAGTCAGGGCAGCTTAACAGTTATTTTAAAGTTAGTTTATTTAGAGTTTGAGAGTTTAAGTTTAAGATTTTGGGAAGTTGGGATTGTGTAAAACAATGTAAGTGTAATGGCTTTGTTTCCTAAATAAAGACCAAAGCCTAGTTGCCATGGTTACCAAACAGGTAGGATCGGATCTGCATGCTAGGAAGTTTCTGTACTACAGCCCAGGCTATATCATATAACAGTGACTCTCTCAGAGGCCACACTGGAGGACAGAGTTGTTTTCCTGACCTGGACTGAGGCTCTTTCTATCTTCTGTCTGATGATGGTTTTACGGTTGCAGGTCGGCGGCCTGCTCGTCTCCTCAAAGAGGAGGAAAGAGCCTGCAGTCAGGTGGAGCAATGCTGGTTAATGACCCGTCATCTCAGGGACGCGCTGTAACCTCCAGAGCCACAATGGAGCTGAGAGCTGCTGAGCACTGCTGCTGCTTCATCCCTGAGTCAGAAACACATCTGCAAACCGATAAAGAGAGAACGTGTTCACATCGATATCGGGGGAATGAGTTCGTCTAAGTGAGGATGAACACATCATACGTATAGTGTCTCTTTTCCAATGTTGTTTCTTCTTGGTTATAAGCGATAAGCCTTTGTTTTCATAGCAGCTCGCTCACAGGCAGCTCCTCTATCTGTTGTGGTTTTTTCATGACTACAGTGATATGTTGTTCGCAAACGAGATTGGCCAGATGTGCTTGGAAAACCGCACAGCAGCAGCAGCAACAGGGTAAGGCGGCTGTGTAGCCTGTGTCAGGTGACAGAGATAATAGCAGCCGCATGCTCTCAGAGGAGACAGTCCTCCTGCTCTGAGATAACGAGGTCAGCTCCTCGCCGTGTCTCTGCAGCCCTGCAGACACCCGATCTGTTGCCCTGCGGCTCTGGAGGCTTCTGGACAACTTTGAAAGGCTTTTTACTTTCAGAAAACAGGGGAAGATGAGAGCACTGGCTCTGGGAGTAATGGCAGCAGAGGCTCCATTAGAGGCTTCGCACCAACATGGTGTAAACAGTCCTCACTGACCAGACATCTGATGGAGGACATCAAACACATGTCCTTCATATTAAGTTAGGGTTTGGTTAAGGCAAGTAAAACTAAGACTAGTCATACTTTACTGGAATTATTCTCACATGGCATTCGTTTAAATACAGAGAACTATTTTGAAAGTAGCAGCTAATTTTAACCTAAATTTGGGATGTATGCAATTATTTGCTAGTCAGCTAATTTGATTATTATGTTTTATTAATGTACAATGCCAGTTTATTGTTGCTTCTAATATGTAACACAGCTGCCCCCCACTAGCTGCAAATTTGCCACCAGATTTAGTGACTTTTCACACCATCCTGACAACTTTATTTTCAAATGCGACTGGCAACAAATTTGGCGACTTATTCTGCAAACGGTGAAGGGGTCTCTTCCTCTCCCTCTGTTGCGCCGTGCTGGCAGGCCGGAGGACGGCCGTGCCTAGAACTGAACCCCAGACCCACAAAAAACCTCAAAAGACTTATAATTTAATCCTAAATATGATCTTGTGAGAGTTTTGCAAATCAAAGGAGGACACCTAAAAGTCAGTTGTAGCAACTTTCTGTGGCGACATTGACGCTCTCACTCTGAAATTATCTCTGGTTTGAAACTTTTCAAAGTGTAAATGAGCTTCTCTCACTCTTTCCCTCAAGATTAGGATCCTATAGCTTGTAAATATGTGAAAAGTTGTTTTATCTTGTAAATATCTAAATAGCTTGAGCCTCTCTTCTTCTTCTTCTTGGGTTTTAATGATTCAGGAGTCATAGGAGTGCCATAGGAAAAGGAAAAAAAGAAAAAGAAGAAATCTGTAAAAGAAGATTGGAAGGGTTTAAAGGTTGAAATATAAATAGTTAGTTTTATCCAGTGAATATATAAATTGTTTGATCTGGTAAATATTTAATAGTTCGTCTGATCTTCTCCCTCCTGTGTTTGTGATTATTTGGCTAAAGATTTCTCTGTCTGCATTTTATGTGGTTTAAAGTTCCTTGCATGTTGCAACCAACCCAAATACTTGTCACAAATTTGCAATTGAGCATCTGATGTCATCTGGCGACTTTTGGCGCTGTGATCCTAATTGATCCAAGAGGTAAACACATTTGTCATTGCTGTCTATCTTGGCCAGGACACTAATGTCAATGAGGCTCTACTGGTTAACAAAAAACTGAATAAACGTTCTCATTTCTATATGTGTTGTACATAATGATTTGTTTTCATACTTGTTTTCTCTTTTGTGTAAAGCACTTTGAGCCTCATTCCATGCAAGAATGTTGCTATAGAAATAAATTATATCACCATTATTTATTATTAGAGCAGACGTCAGCTCAGTGTTGCTGAAGCCTCCACACTGTGTCAGCTGACACAGCCTGTGGATGACTTCTCATCAAGTTCACACAAAGCAGTCTGACAGAAAGCAGAGAGGAATATCACTCAGCATCAGTGATCATCACTGTGATGTTTGAAATGGAGATCGGCTGATATTTATAGATTTCTGATCTGTTGGCTGTCCAACTTTTCCGCGTTTTATTGTGCTCCACCGTGCAGTGTTGAGTCGCGGCTCTTTAAAGCTTGTATGCAGATTAATGCTAATGTCGTCTGTTTAGGAATTCAAACGACAGCGCCGAGCCACAGAATGGGTGATAAATTCATCAAGGAATAAATGAAGCAGAACTTTACACCAGGAGCCCTGAATTTCATCCTGAACATTAAACCCAAATCTGTGTGTCTGGCTCTGCAAACACTGCAGCACTTCCAAGTGATGATGTTCTGTCGAGAGGAATTATTAGGAGGGAAATGTGCTTTTAGCCTGGTGAAGACCAGAACCCATGGAGGAAACAAACAAACAACAGAAGATCAAGGAAAGGAAATCCAGGTTCAATAGAATAATCCACAGATAATCTGCCTTTTACTGAATTAAAAAAGTAACAATCTGCAGATTTGTTTCATGCAGCTGCTAGAAACATCTTATTTAAATCAGTGTGCTGCAGTGACACATGTTGATTTACACAATTAATTAATCTAAATGGCAGCAGACAAGCAGCTGGATGTTGTCATTCAGAATTATAATAGTAATAACTTAATTTATATAGCACATTTAAAAACACAGACTTACAAAGTGCTGTACATAAAACAGAGTGAAGCAATAAAGGAATATAAAATGTCAGTGTCAGTTAGCCAAGCACGTATTAAATGGGCAAATTTAAATAAAAATAATGAGTAAAAAAGGCAAGTAAGACAAGTAAATAAGTAGCAACCAAAATAAAGTGAAGATAATAGCATTAGAATCAGTAATTGAAAAAAAATAAAAGCAATTTTATACACGTGTGTGATTCAACACACCTGCTGTCCCCTGGAAGGGCGTTTCAAAGTCTGGGGGCTCTAACAGCTAATGCACAGTCACTTAGTTTTTAGGCGACACTTTGGAATAGATAAATTTGTTTGAGAATCTCTGATCTCTCAAACAGGATGACTTTGAACAACATCCAGTTTTCGCCAAACACTTCTGAAGGGTTTGTGGCCTGGATTCGTCGGTGGGATTGATCGGCAGGTAGAGCTGCGTCTCGTCAGTGTAGAAATGGAGCTGAATGTTGTGAGAACAGGGTAGGACCTAAAACTGAGCCCTGGGGGATGCCATAGTGCAGTGGTTCCCAAACTGGGGTATGCACAGTGAAGTGGGGGTAAGCGAAAAATAAAAATAAAAAGGTGATTTGCAAACAGACTTATTACATTTTGAAACTGGCGTATAAATAGACATACAGTCTGAGGTGCCTGCTCACATTGACAAAAAAATACACATAGCATAGCATATAGGCTACCCAGTGGTCAGCGAATTGCACTGCCAAATTAAATACACGTGCTAGACTCTCTGTGATTGACTGACACCTGTGGGTGTGTCTGTGTAGAGTTGCTGTCATTCATACTGGTCGCCCGGCTAACCGCCATAAATGGGTAAATGGCTAAAAAGGATAAATTGCCCTTCCAGAGGGACAACAACTGCTACCACCAGTC
The DNA here is from genome assembly GCA_027495735.1 of Lutjanus campechanus. NCBI lineage: Eukaryota > Metazoa > Chordata > Actinopteri > Lutjaniformes > Lutjanidae > Lutjanus > Lutjanus campechanus. Next base: position 4,805 of record JAJHUR010107146.1, read on the forward strand.
AGCCCACAGTCGAAGATGCACCCCTTTGACCGGGATGCTAGTAGCAGTGCAAATGTGGCTAGCGAAGCTGCTAGCATAGCCACGGACAGCAATGAGGAGTCGGATACAGAACCTCCTGATGCGGGAAAGCATGCAGCGGCAGCTACCTCGTCAAAAAGGCTTACAGACAGATTTCTTTTTCTAGCTGCTATAAGTGTGTGAGAGTAGGGGGTACATGACTGGAGGTTATGTGTGTATGTTACCTCTGCTAACTGTCTGTCAGTTAAATAGGAGGGGAATTAAGAGGCTTGGCTGACCAGAAGCACAAATATATACAGTGTGGGCAGTGAAGTGCCCTTTGCCATAGGGCAAAGGGGTCTGAGGCACTCCAACAGAGAACAAACCCTTACAAATTGCCACCTTGGAAATGTGCCTGTACTCAAGCTTGCATTACATTGGAAATAGTGTCATTTCCTGCATATACCCTCGAGAAGGCAAACCCATCTCTGTCATGGTTTTCATTTTTTGGGAGTAAAATAAGACAATAGTATGCCACAACAAATTGTATGTTTGTACTACCTGAACTATAAAAACTAAGTAAACTATACAAAAATATTAAACTAAATGAATAATTTCTTATTTTCTGAGTATTTTTTTCGTCATATAGGCCCTTTTAGAGCCGACCTTATGGTTACGTCATGATGTCGGCTGCAAGAAAAACAAAGGAAAAACTAGAGACAAGCACAAATTACTTCAGAGTACTTGGCCACAAAACCAAAAGAAAATATCACCTTGCTGTGTTGCGGGGTGCCAGAACTGAAGCAGGAATGGCTTGAAATGGAAAATTTTAATTCAAACCAGTTGCCAAGACAACACAATTAGATGAAAGTGGGAAGATGTGTGCTAGCTGCCACAAAATAGACAAAATGAACTCACAAAGTGTCAAGAAAGGAAATATTCTCACAACAACCTTCTGAATTCAAGTTCCTGTCTTTTACCAAATTGAGATGCACTTTAATTGCCTCGATAACTCCAACTCCAACTTTCAAAACTCACCAAAGCCTCTTTCACTTTCTCTCCACTGTTCACCAACTCTGATTTGGTTGAAATAAATCCTTAAAATGAAATTAGCCTGCCTCTATAGGCTTTTTTCTTTGCACTTGTTCTCTGGCCCAGTGGTTGTAAAATCCAACAAACTGTTGGTAAAATATATACTATATATAGGCCTAATGGTGTGTGTTTGTGAGACTGCTTCATAACTAGTAACTAGCTGGCAAAAGGACCCCTCAAAATAACTTGCACTGAGGCCTGTCAAAACTCCCCCAAACTAGCGAGTTTAATCATTACAGTCTGTCAGCGACCAAAATCTAAATTTGGCTCTCTTGATAAATTCTCTCAGCTTCTATCCACAGTCTCCACTGACTTTGATCATGTAATTATCTCAGAAGAATTTAATATTCATTCTGTCGACCAAAAAGAAGCAGATACAGTAAACTTCATTAGGCTATTAGAGGCATTTGACCTCACTCTCATGTTTCTGGACCCACCCGCCATTAAATCACTGTTGCATATTCTTTGATCTGTCAGCTTTACCTGAACAACTGAAGGGTACTCGAACAATTAAAAAAAAGAAAAAACATATCAGTGACCATAATATTGAAAACATAAAGGAGTTATCATTGATTATGGTTGTTCAAGACATCAACCAACTGAGGATCATGTCAACAACTTCAACTCAAAAATGTGAAACAGCATTTATAACACTGCATCTGTTAAACTCAAAATAGAAAAACAAAAAGCCCCTTCTGAGAAATGGAACAGTTGTTAGGACATCCTTACAGAAAGTGTTGCAACACCAAAAAAGAGAAAGACTAAATCTACAATTCAGTGACTATAACAAAGAAATTAACAGGCGACAGTAACTGCTAACTCTAGGCTCATTTCCAACTTAAAAATACTTGAAAAAAAAAGAACTGTTTTATGGCTTACCAACAATCGAACATTAAAAAGGATTCTAGACATGAATCAGTCTGTTTCTTTAGTCTAAGAAAAACAGCACTTATCAAAGTTGTGACGATCCGAATACTAACACAGACTCCTGGATTTTTCTGACAATGGTTGACCATGACATTTTTAGAGAGATTGGAAACCGTGTCACCCTATCTAGTCGGCACAAACTAATTAACTTAATATTTCATTTTTTAATTGGGCAGCAAATTTCGACTATGATATACTCATACATATTTTGAGGGGAGAGAGACTCCTTATAAACCAACTTGTCTTTGAGAAAAGTTGCACACCCTCCACTATTTTGGTTGTTATAGTTCTACTGAACTCAGGCCAAGTGAGGCCAAAACCAGGTTTCTGCACAAATACATCTGGAACTACAGTTCATACTTACTTATACAGATATGAATTCTTAGAATTCTTAACTGTTGACTATGAGACCACTCACATCGCACTGTAGTATGTGAAGTACCATCTTAATCTTCACCTTGTACATTTTTTTCCGGCTCAAGTATCTGTCAGCAGTGTATCTGGTCTGCATTACATCCCTCGTATAATCATCTGCTGCCTCCACAATAGCCTTGATTCTATCACTTTTCTTTTTCAACTGCGATGCAACATTAACGGCATGGTAGATAAAGACCATGAAATTGATTTATTCATGACTAATGTGTCATCGTCAACTTAACATTTGTGAGCACAACAACTCTGCATAGGTGCGGGTAGGCTTGGCCTGATTTTCTGGTGCATTACGGTCACTTTGTACTGCATTTCTTGGGGCCATTGTACTGAATTCCTGTTGTTTGTTATACTGTACTAGAATATATCCAGTTACTTCCATAGTACCAGTCTGTCAGCACTGATGATGGATTGTGCCTGAAGTGTTGTCAGTTTTTGTTAAAACGGAGATTGTGGCAGTGCAGTCCCACACTGGAGATGCAGTTTCTTATGCAGTTGTTGTAGACGAATGGAGAGTGGATTGTCATAAGACTGGGGGATGCTGCAAGCAGTTTCCTCTTCTGTCTCTGTCAGCGACCCCTCCTCCATGCATATGTGCTGGCTTGGCTTGACTCTGTTTGACTGGGCGTGTCAGTCTCCATTAGAACTGAGCTACCTGCTTGAAGGTGCGTCTTTTAACTGAAGATGAAGTGTTAAATGGTGAATCAGCACTTTCCTATAAATTCTTAAAAGTCCCCTATTATTATGTTATTTAAAAGCTTTTATTGTGAAGCAGCAAAAACAGGAGTAGCAGCAACTTAACACAACCCTTATACAGCTGAAAGCAAACATGAAACAGTAAAATAAAGATGATACCTTAAAGTCCAAACAGCAACGCAGGAGAGAAACTAAACAGAGATTCACTTAGAAGCTACAAAATTACTGAGAGCTGCACACACAGAGATTTTTTAAAACATCTCTGTCTCTGCTCTCCTGCACAGACATCACTCAAACAAACTTGTTTGAGGGGGAGAAATTCAAGCCGTCACAGGTTGGCCGCATTATATAAGATGTCACCCCAACCTGCTTGGAAGTGGCTTGGGTGTGCATTGGCTCCACTCTGGAGATGGTCCATCTCTGGCTTGGCGTGTTATAAGAGGTAATGGATATGCAAATCAGTGCTGCAAGGTTTCACTGTGTGTGGCCAAAAGTCCCAATGGAAAAGCACCAGTCTGTCTCTGCTGCAGGTCATTTGTGGCTTCCTCCCAGCTGTTAGGGTCAATGCCTGCCTTATGTCGCATTTGCAGACATTTTTGAAGCACAGGCAACCAGCAGGCCTTGAGCCTGACAGCTTACCATCCAGGATGGCTCTGGGGAGCCTACCGGAGTCCAAGCTGAGGCGCTGATGAAGCAGGTTTGGTAGACAACCCAAGTAAAGAAGCTGTTCTTACCTCTCGTGGTACAGCAGTGGATACTTCTGTATCTCTTGCCAGATTGGAGCAGGGTGAACAGGCTCTCATTAAATGTGTTTACTCCAAAAAACACTTTTAAATTGGTGCCAAGTGGCATTGTTGGGACAAATAAGTCATAATTATTGTTTATATGATTTGTTCTTTTTCTCTGTCCATGTGACATTTTCTTTATTTTCTCGCAAGTTTGAAATCACTTCATTTTCAAATCCAGGATCACACATTAAAACATTAAAAGCATATCATGTCAACTACAACATCTCCTCCCTTTCACTTCCTCCCACCACCAGTAAAAGTAAATAAAGTAATAAAGCAATAAAATAATAAAAATGGGAAATAACAGCAGGGTAGAGTAGCAGTAGACAAATAAGAGTATAGTTATGCCTGATAACTATTGAAATGTTATCTTTTTGTACAATATTAACAGGTCTCCAATGTTTATTAAAGGTGGATCTCTGATTAGTTATCTGTTACATACAAGTCCCATAGTGTTTGTAATCCGATCTGAGTCTATCCAACAAAAAGTGATACAGCGATGCAGCAAATGGAATCTGAATGAAATAAGCCTGTGTCTGCCCTTTAATACCGTCCAGAATCGCTCCAAGAAGTGCTACCATGATGTCCCTGGGTAGGTTGATGTTTAAAACATCTTTGAGGGGCACGTCCAGAACATATGCACATCGTTAGCTATTTTCTCGCAAGTTGTAAGGTATTAGACAGAAATGATGTTGGAAATTCAGTGTTACGTGGGTTAAGCTCAGGTTTATTATTACCTGCGGTACATTGAGAAGGTCAGTTTTTCCTTTTGTTAAAAGAAGCTAATCTCAGTTCACAGACTACCTATTTAAATTCTGAGGTAAAAGTGTCCGGAGGCTTGTATGGATTCACCTGACAGTAATCTGTTTGAACAACATTGAAACTCATATGGTAATGTATTCAACCCTCTAGGCCTGACCATGCAGAGCAGTGCTGGCTGCCTTTATCTCATTTCAAACTGAGGTTGCTCAGGGTCAGATGGAGATTCATGCTCGGTGAAATTACGAGCCTTGTCTGCTCTCAAGGACGGGCGAAGACCCAGAAGTGTTCAATTCAATTATATGCTAAATCTTTACATTTGTGGGATTAATAATACAGAAACAAAACTGTTATCACCAGGGTTTGCAAGTCAAACATCATTTATTGTATTTTCAGTAGCTTCTAAGGACCCATCGGCTCCGTATCTAATCTGCTTTGTCTCCATGTTTCTCTTCTCTCTCTTTCAGTGGAAGCAAATTTGGAGTCTGTTCTGTAAACCGAGTTGAACCGTGTCTGCTGGCAGCAGCAAACAACCCTCTGATGTCTTGGAAGCATCACATCAAGGCAACGAGCAGTTTACACCTCAACTAGTCTGGCATTTTCTGTGAAAATCAGTCAAAACTGGAAACCAGGAGGTGTAGCTGAAGGCTGTCTGACAATGTGGGGATGTGGGGTCAGACGGAGCCATCTGGAGATAATCTGCCAGACTATCAGTGTTGTTCCTGTGGAGAAGGTAAAGCGGTGCTTCAACGGAGATATACCACAAGTCAAAAGTTTAGAATCACCTGTTAAAGGGATAGTTCGGGATTTTTGACATGAATCTGTATGGCATCCCCATCACCAGTGTCATGCAATCACACTGACTTACCCCTGGCAGCGTCCTGTGAGCAGAGTTCTCGTCCAGCTTCGGTCAAGCCGAAAGTAGTCCG
>JAJHUR010107147.1:5000-14687 GCA_027495735.1 Lutjanus campechanus
GTCGTTTGTGCAGGGAACTGCTATGATTGGTGGAACTCGCAGGGAGCTACAATGATTGGTCAAATTTGCAGAAGAGTTGCAGTGATTGGATGAAATTGCCAGTCACAGCGAGTCGGGGCAACGAGCTGGAAGTGGTCACGAGTGTGGTTAAACTTTTCAAAATTCGACGCAGACAAGATTCGCTGCAATATTTGTGATGCGAAATGCAAAGCTGGCCTCACCTGAGGAAACACCTGCTCAAACACAGAATATAAAACTGATGCGTGTACCCGCCTGCAGCAGCTGAGGCTAACATTAGCACACCTGCAGCCTGAAGAAGTTTAACTCAACCCTCCGTGGAAAATAAAACTTTAAGTGAGGCATCGACAGCTTCATCAACATCTTCAGCTGATTAATTATCTTGGATGAGTCTTTGTTGGAGATAAATGTGCTTATTTGATCGTCTTGGATGACGTTAACTCAGCATTTTTAATAATAACAATGTTGAAATTGAAAAATTTGGACTCTTTACAACTGAAACTGAAATTTGAGTGAAAAATAGCTGTTCTGCATTTAAAGGACTTGCAGCCAGCAGCCAGTTAGCTTAGCTTAGCTTAGCACAAACAGTGGAAACAGCAGGTTCTGTCCAAATATAACAAAATCTGCCTCCAGCACCTCTAAAGCTCAATAATTAACCATCTTTTTTTCTTTAATCTGTGCTAAAACCAAAGTGTACAAACACATTTGGAGAGAACCAGAATTCATGTTTCCTTTGTTTCCAGACTTTATGCTAAGCTAAGCTAACTGGCTCTGGCTTCTTATCTATCAAACAAAGAGGTATCGATCTTTTCATCTAAATCTCTGCAAGAAATCGAATAATCCTGTTTCTCAAAAAGGTTTAAAATGGTTTAAAACCTTTAACAAAGAGGGAATCTGTTGATATTTAACAGCATTAAATAGTTTTTATCAGAAACATGTTTCTCTTACATTCCTGAATAATCATAATTCTGTTTCATGACTTCGGTATGTCAGCTGGCAGCAGCTCTGAATTCTTGCGGTGGAGAATTTGGCCGTCTGATCTGTAAATCTAAATTTTCAGGATATCCAGGACATTAAAGTCAGGAGCTGAATACAGACACCTTCCTGTCTCTTATACACATCTAGATGTGTATAAGAGACAGCAGCGAGTCGGGGCAACGAGCTGGAAGTGGTCACGAGTGTGGTTAAACTTTTCAAAATTCGACGCAGACAAGATTCGCTGCAATATTTGTGATGCGAAATGCAAAGCTGGCCTCACCTGAGGAAACACCTGCTCAAACACAGAATATAAAACTGATGCGTGTACCCGCCTGCAGCAGCTGAAGCTAACATTAGCACACCTGCAGCCTGAAGAAGTTTAACTCAACCCTCCGTGGAAAATAAAACTTTAAGTGAGGCATCGACAGCTTCATCAACATCTTCAGCTGATTAATTATCTTGGATGAGTCTTTGTTGGAGATAAATGTGCTTATTTGATCGTCTTGGTTAACGTTAGCTCAGCATTTTTAATAATAACAATGTTGAAATTGAAAAATTTGGACTCTTTACAACTGAAACTGAAATTTTTGTTATTACAGAGAGCAAAGAACCAAAGAGAAAAGGCAGCACTGGGTGCAGGTACAGGCTTTAAATGTGAAGTGTGTCAAACCCTGACACAGAACAGAAACAACAAAGAATGAGACGGTTTGAAGAAAAACAAGTGGAACATCTGGAGGTCTGAGCTGTTAGCAGGCGGGTTGGACCAGCAGAATCACAATCAGAAATACTTTATTGATCTCTGGGGGGAACTGTTGATGTTACAGGTGCTCCCGTTCAAGAACAGAAGATATATATGAGCATAGAGAATTATAAGAACATTAAATAATAAGTATGTCAAAACATATACATTCTACTATAATATATGAAAGAGATAATATGACGAGAACCATAAATATCCACAATAAGAAGTGTGTGAAGGTACATGTGTCTTATCTACAATATAAAACTGCAATATATGGAAACAAATAAATAGAAATACAAGAATGGATGTAAAAATAATGTGCGTCCAGCTACGATCATACATAATAATATGGTTATTGTAATTGTAAATTCTTTTGTAGTTATTGTAAATTCTAGTCAGAATTACACACATTAGAGTTTTTATATGAGATGATGAGCTTATAGTTGCACAAACTTCATGTATAAACAAAAACTAATCCAATTTTTTTTCTTCTCTCACTGATAAAATGTGAAATTAATTGCTGCTCTGCAATTTTCACACTTTGCAAAATCATCCAGTTCAGTTTGGCCCCTCTTGGGGGCCGGATCTGGCCCGCGGGCCGTATGTTTGACCTCCCCTGCATAGAGAGTTGGTGTGGGCATCCAAATTATGCTAAAATAATTGATCTGAGCACACATTTAATATCAGTGATAAGAGTGAAAAATAGCTGTTCTGCATTTAAAGGACTTGCAGCCAGCAGCCAGTTAGCTTAGCTTAGCATAGCACAAACAGTGGAAACAGCAGGTTCTGTCCAAATATAACAAAATCTGCCTCCAGCACCTCTAAAGCTCAATAATTAACCATCTTTTTTTCTTTAATCTGTGCAAAAACCAAAGTGTAAAAACACATTTGGAGAGAACCAGAATTCATGTTTCCTTTGTTTCCAGACTTTATGCTAAGCTAAGCTAACTGGCTCTAGCTTCTTATCTATCAAACAAAGAGGTATCGATCTTTTCATCTAAATCTCTGCAAGAAATCGAATAATCCTGTTTCTCAAAAAGGTTTAAAAAGGTTTAAAACATTTAACAAAGAGGGAATCTGTTGATATTTAACAGCATTAAATAGTTTTTATCAGAAACATGTTTCTCTTACATTCCTGAATAATCATAATTCTGTTTCATGACTTCGGTATGTCAGCTGGCAGCAGCTCTGAATTCTTGCGGTGGAGAATTTGGCCGTCTGATCTGTAAATCTAAATTTTCAGGATATCCAGGACATTAAAGTCAGGAGCTGAATACAGACACCTTCAGGTCCAAATCACCGGAGACCAGACGCAGCAAATCTGGGTCTAATGGTCACTGAATCTTTTCTCCTAAAACCTGAGACGCTCAAGGTCTCCACTTATTTTTCAGAGCAGAAGTTTTTTGTCTTTTTTTCCTTGAACCTTTACTTGGCAGAGAGCGACGGCCCGAAAGCTTCCAACAAACGTTCAGATACAATAAACAGATATCTGTCTGAATTCATTTGATTCTGTTCAGCTGCTTTAAACAAGGACGTCTGCTTCAGACGACACTTCTGGACCAAGTCTGAGGGATTTTCTTCAACTTTCTGCTTTTGAAGAAATAAACTGCACCAAATTCTGACTGTAGGCGCGTGTGTGTAAAGATTAAAGTGAAGAAAGTAAAGATTTTTGCTTGTTACAAGTCTGTTAAATAAACAATAAATCCCCATAAATCCTTCAACAGAACAAGAAAATCAACACTATGTTGTTTTAAAGTTGAGTTAAATGGTTTTCACAGAATCATTGTTTTTCAGCCTTAAAAATGTGCATTTTTGTCTCATAAATTGTATCTCTAAGCCTCCATGTTTGTAGTCCAGACATATCACAAAGCTGTAGAGATTAAATAATTAGCTGGTCAACAGTTATTTAACAATTTTCACAGTCAAATTATTATTTTCTTTTTTAAAGTGCAATAGAATTCATCCTTGAAACAACCAGGGGGCAGTTCATCACCAGAGTAACTGCTGCTAACTGTAGCTGTTAGCGAGTTAGCACAGTTACTTCAGTTAGCTGTGCAGCTAGTTGTCCTGTTAGCCGACTTTGTCTGAACTGTGAGGTTGGAGCACCAGGAGGGTGTCGGTGTTCACACTGCGAGCACAGGAACTTTGTTGTGGTTCCTATGTATGTCTGGTCTTAAGCTAAGTCAGTCTTAACTTGGCATCCTAAGTCCAAACTAATAGTTACAACAGTTGCGACAATGAGGAAATTAGCAGTGTTACAGCAGCAAAGTAACAAAACTGAAGGGAAAAAAGTACAAAAATAGAAATAATATAAACAAATATGAAATTAATCTCTTATTCTAAGAGGAAAAAGGTTGGAACCACTGATTTATTTGTCTAAAAAAGCAACGAGAGCTTGTGGAACAGAGGAAATTCGCTGATCGCACACGTCTCCCAGCTGAAACTACCGGGGGGCCCTGAGCTCTACGACCAGACTATTGCCTCCTCAGGTACAAAGTGGACGGGCCGCGGCTGGTTAGCATGCTAACTTTATCAGATATCTCTCTAACACGACACATAGACGCCTTAGAACTGTTAATTCTTTACCTTTTGTTGATAATTTCAGTTTATTTTTTCACGTTTTAAACTAAAATGTTTCCATATTGCATCTTTAAAGCCCATTTCTTGTCATTTCTGCCTTTGTTTTAAAGTGATAAAGACAACTTAACTATTCGACAACCAGACGCCCCAGTTCATTTCATTTTTCAAGCCAAAATATGAAAAAATTTGAGTTGTTTAAATACAAAACAGAAAATTGTGATACTTTTCTAACCATCAATTGAGAAAATGATGCACAGATTAAGTACTAATGACTATCATTAGCTGCAGCCCTTTAAGGCTTCGATACACAGAGACTAATGTTGTGTTCAAGTCACGTAGGACAGAAGGCTGCAGCTCGAGACATTTCCACAAATTAATCGAGTTGTTTTCACATCACCTGACATCTCAAGATGAGGATTAGAAATACTGTGCATTCATAAAACAACATTAAATCTATTAACATCCCTCTTTTGTTACACGAGGGTCCGTTTGTTTATGTTTTCAGGTACCTCCTCGTCATTAGGCATCGAGCCGGACACGTCAAAGCTTTCAGAAAAACCTGCTTGTCACAGTCATAATTACAACTTGGATGTTGACATAAATGCTACTTATGAGTTGGAAACTGGTAATTAGGGTACCTCACATGACGTAAACGCAGCATGAGGTCTCGGGGAAGCACACATGTTTTGCATTGAGGTCAATTACTGCAACGATATAAACATCCAGCAGGCTGCATGTGAGGGAGCAGAGAAGAGTGAGAAGAGTGCAAACACTCCTCCGCTGCACGGTCACAACTTAAAGTAAAAATAACTCATTTACACAGACAGAGAAGCAGACAGGACACAGTTTACTTGCACATGAACTGACTGGTCGATGTCTCTGTCAGTCAAATCATCAACAGCTCAGGTCCTTTCAAGCTAAATGAACTGTCATTATTGGTTTTAACTCCTCTTCGTGTTGTCAGAGAGATCCAAGCAACAAGTGCATCAAAGTTTCGTTGTGTCTCGTTCTTCTTAAAGGGGGAAGATGCTGTAAAAGGTTTGCCTGGCCTGAGTCGACCCCCCGCCTGGCCGGAGCATCACGGGTTTCAACAAAAACGTCTTATTCAAGCAGAAAACTCCTTTCAGGAATAACTCAGTGCCTCGGCTGTGTGCATGAGCAGCTGCAGAGTGTGTGTGTGTGTGTGTGTGTGTGTGTGTGTGTGATGTTATAGTTGTGAACGCAGCGGTGAAGTGTGTTTGTTTAGGCAGTTTAATAAACTTAAACGTGCACAACTCCTCCAGACCGAAGTCAAGTTCCAACATCTTGGTCGCACATGATGGTGGGCGGAGCCTCACCAAAGCTGAAAAGAATCACTGTGACGGCTACCAGGTTCTAAAGACCAGCAGTGTCTATTAAAAGGACATGTTGACGCCACCATATGGATATTATCTACATTTTTAAAGACTTGTTTTTGGCAGTTTGACTGTTTGATGGTTCCAGAGTCTGGCTGCACATTTTCCGGCTAACTGTTAGCACTTTTTATCGGCTAAAAATCAAAAGCAGCTTAACGGTGGACGTCAGCGGTGATATTTCTTAAAATAAACAAAAAAGATCTGTGGTTGCTCATGGGAAATTAAGACCTCAGGTCTCAAACTGCCTCATCCCTCCTCCTCCCTGCAGCCTGCAACATGATGTCAAAATGTGGCCTGCAAAATATGTTTTTATTCTAGTTTCTGATCGGATCGCATGTTTCAGTCGGCTGATATTTTACGTCCAGAGGAGAACAGCTTGTTCAACAATATTTCAGATTGGCAAGTTATCAAATGACATTTATGATCAGTCATGTGACCGAGCCACAGTTTTCACTCTGTGGTGTTTGATGAAAGTACAGCACAGACAAAACTGACGCTGCTCAGGGAGATATTTTCATCAGAGGTATTAATGAACAACGTGAACTGACAGAAGAGCTGCTGAATTAATGTCCAGTGTGCAGCTAACAGGTTTTTATTATTAAATATGTTAGTAAAGGAAACAAAAAAAGTACATTTTATGAAATGCCGGACTTTCTTGCAGTACTTGAACATTGAAGATGAAGAAATTTGAGTTTGAGACGCCTGAAGTACATGTTTTTTTCTTTTCATGCGTATTAAGAACTTGGGCTGTTGTGTTTATTGAATATAGACATAAAGCAACAGAAGCTAATGAGTTAAATCTAAATATTAATGGACAGCATATTGAACAGGTCTTAGAGGTAAAAAAACAAACAAACAAACCTCAGCCTCATATTAGATTCTCAGCTAAAATTCAAGAAGCATGTTAAGATGGTGAGCAGGGCTGCAAAAGCAAACTTACATACATTTAGACTCATCAGAGACTGTCTCTCATTTCATGTTTCATGCTAATTTTTTCTTGGCAAATGTAAATAATCCTTCATGAAGTCTTGAGCATAATTTCAAATAGAAAGTGAGAGAAAAAATGTTTATTACAACCATATCTGCAGCTTAGAGCACTGTGAGACACAAAAATCCAGTTTTTTGAGCGTAAACTTTTACAGGAAAACCTGTACAGGTTTTACTTTGCAGCTGATTTCTGTTAAAGTTCAGGAAGCCACAAATACTCAAATGAAAAAGCAGAGAACACAGATTCGGATTAGTATCAGGAAGAGTCATTCTGCACCCTGTCCTGTTTATCTGTAAAATGTCTGAGCTCAAACACCAGAGGGCGCTGCAACGCTGCCACTTTAAATTTCATTTTGCTGGTGTTACATGGACCATATGTCGCCTCATCAGACTCTGATCTCTCCGTCAGTGGGGTTTTATTGTTGCAGAATCAGTTTCTATTCGCAGCTCGTGTTGTTTTTTCCGTCACAGACACATAGTTTGGTGTTTATGACGGCGTGTTGTGACACATCGTGGGTGTGAACGCGACCAATCAGACGATGGATGAAGGCGTGTTATTAACAGGTGTGCTCCAAACCTCCACATTCCATCTGTCAGAATCACAGTTTTAACGTTTGATTCGTGGGCGAGACGAACAAACCGCTGTCAAGACGACGGCACGATGGAGGAGAGAGGGAGAGAGAGAGAGAGGAAGTGACATCACTCACCACATCCTTCTGGAAGTAGATGAGAGCGCCGGCTGCTATCTGAGCGATGAGGATCAGCAGGAGGCAGGTGAAGTACTGAGGAGAGACGACAGATGTTAAAGTCATAAAACACACAAACATCTGGATTAAAACATGTTGGCACATCAGGATCACACCTGGACTCAAACCAGCGTGAGACTGGTGATCACAGTCTGACAGATCTTCTTCCTCTGTGTCACTGAGCTCCTCTGTTGTCCAACAACTATTAAAACTCATCAATGATCCTCATTGTTGAACTGACCGACACGTTCCTGAGTTTACACTCAGAGGCCACTTTGTTAGGTACACCTGCACAATCTTAACTAGTTGATTCCACCGAGCATCATGGTTCAGATCCAGCAGAACCAGCAGCGCTTCATAGGCATTTCACCAGCGGTGCATTTTACCCGCCTGTTTATCTTTACTTGTTCAGATTTTGATGATTAGCTCCTCTTTCCTTGCTCTTTGTGCTTCTACCACAGATAAACAGACCACCTGGTTAAATACTTCTGTTTTTCTGTCTGTTTTTATGATCGTGAGTCTGGACGGGGTCTTTTATTTTGAAAATAAACTGGATTCTTCCTGCCTTTTCTGTGTCTGACTTCCTGCCCCTTCGATCTGCTCTGTGCTAACTGACGCAGCATCCGTCAAAAATAGACTTGGCGCGTATCTGAAGCGGAGCGGAGTGAAGAGCTGCTTCTGAGGCGCCGCTGACGGAATCACAAACATTGTGAAGAACGGCTGCGATCAGCTCCAGTCATAACGCGACACAGCCACGCCTGGTGGAATTTAGCCATAATCAGGCTCTAAATCACAGGTTTGATCACAATACAATAATAAATGGATTCTTCGGACAACAATACGATATTTGCTGATATCGCAAAGTCTGCCATGATACAATTTGATTGAATTCGGGGGTCGGTGATCAATATCAGATGATATCTCGTGTCCTTTAAAGACATTCACTTACTTTTATGTCAACTCACAAAAAGCAACTAAACATGAACATGGACATTTCAAAATAAACCTGTATCTTAAAGATGACGATGTAGATTTATATTTTTTACTTTGAAAATAGTCCCCAACAAACGCACTAATGTTTGATAAAATCTGCAGTGAGCAGCCGTTTTCAGGAAATTACTGAATATTTGTGAGGTGTTTTTAAACTTTTATGCCTTCAGTAGGAACTCAGCTGAGAGCCACAGACAGAAAGACAGGAGGTCTGTATCTTTTAAAGTTTATTATTCATACACATCGTGACTCACCAGGCCGAGCAGACAGCGGATCTCATAAATGGCCCCCAAGCAGCCGAGGAAGCCCATGAGCATGGAGAAAGCCCCGACTCCAATCAGGATGTAGCAGGCGATCTTTACAGCTGTGGAGTTATCTGGAGAAGAAGAAGGAGAACCACTTTATTATCACGTGCAATCACACACACACACACACACACACACACACACACACACACACACACACACACAGAACAATGAACAGTGAAACATGACCTCTGTGTTTAATCCGTCCCGGAGGAGTGGTGGGCAGCCCGGTGAGGCGCCTGGTTACCAGCTCCTCCTCTAATCCACCGACGGGAGAATTAACCTCACACATGTTTTTGATGGTGAGAGGAACCGGAGCACGTAGGAGAACATGCAGAGTCCTCGCAGAAAGGTCCTGCTTCAGCTGGGATTCAAACCCAGGAGGACGTTCCCGCTGTGAGGCGACACCGCTGACCACTGATCCACCGTGCCGCTCAGAGACCACATCACACCACACATCACACCACAACATATCTCAAGACTACAGAGCGGCTGGTCTTAAAAATCACAACAGCTAAAGGAGCAACGTTTGAGGTACTGATCTGTTCTCTGCTGCAGCTCTGTGGACAAAAACCTGCAAACTAGGGCTGCAAATTGTCAGCTCTAATCAATCACTGGTAAAATTAATGATCAATTAATCAATTAATAATACTAATGTATTTTCTCCTCAATCAGAGCTTCATTTCCATGTGCAACATGTTCCACGTTCTCTGACAGCGTTACATACACCCTTAGAAACAGGGTTTTTGGCTTGTTCCCATGGGAGAACCATTTTTGGTTCCTGTTAGAACTTTTTGTAAAAGTTCACTTGGAACCTTTCAAAGAGTCCGACCTAAAACCCAACATAAAGGGTTATACCTAGAACCATCTGTGAAAGGTTTCAGCTAGAACCCCCTGTAAGAGGTTCTACAGAGAACCCTTCTATGGAGGTTCTATCCAGAACCTTT
>JAJHUR010107148.1:0-11032 GCA_027495735.1 Lutjanus campechanus
ATCACGTACGGAGTGCAAAGAACATAGCCAGGATCAAACAATGTGAGAGGGAGGGAAAGTCTCAATATCTCGGCTAAATCCGTATGGTCTAAATCCTGTCCTCCCCCCTCCCAACATCCTCCCATTAGAGTTCCATTTGTATGGTGTCCCTTTTTCACTTGGTGGTCCATATGATACAGTAAATGGAATGTTTAATGGACTGCATTTGTGTAGCGCCTTTCTAGTCTTCTGGCCACTAAAAGCGTTTTACAACACATGCCAACATTCACACATTCACACACATTCATACACTGATGGCAGAGGCTGCTGTGCAAGGTGCCAAACAGCTCATCAGGAGTTCTAATGCTCATACAAACACACTGCCACACTCACACACATGTTGTAAAATCAGATGATGCCAGGAGACTCTTGAAAAAGAGATTTTTAATGACATTTCAGTCCTGGTGAATAAAAGGTTAATTTAAAAAAATGCTGATATGATAATAATGATGTGTATAGTCTATGTTAAGGTTATCAAAATATTTACAAAGCAATACTTTTTTCAATACCATGTCTTTAAAAACAATACTAATGTTTCAAAGTATCAAAAGTACTTAAACTATAAAAAATTATTTAAGTGCTCTGTTCAGTTTATCCTGTTTTTCTTTTTAGAAAGACAAAAATTATCTTATTTTATGTGCCAAGGCCTTTTATTCTGTTTGCTGTGGTATCATAAAGGAGTTATTCAGTATTGTTTTTAGTGCTAGTAATCAAAGTTTAAAATTCTGTTATTGTTGGTATGCCCACACAAAAATGTGCATAAGTGCTAAAACCAACTTGTGAAGTAAATTTTGACCATGGCCAAAATCTAAAGGGATATCAAATGCACATGCATAAAATATAAATCCTCATAATTCTCTCTCACTCTTATTACTCTCAATAATTCTCAGTGTATTTGTCTACTGTAGAATTGTGTATTGACTGTATTGTTGTGTAAGGTGTGTGTTCTCCCAATATGCCAGTGCCAAGGACACATTTCCATTTTGTGTGTATTTAATGGGCAATAAAGTAATCTGAATCTGAATCTGAAAATGCAAGAGCTCTGTTCTCCTGAAGTTTATGTATTTTGCGTTTCTCTTCATTTTGCATCATAAATTTCTCAGACAAAAGCAGAAAGCATACAGTTGTGGTTGCATAGCGTTTTAACCTGTAATAACATACTACCTATATTCTCAAACTGTGGTATGTGTTCCACTGGTGGTACTCTAACTCCCTCTAGTGGCACATGAAGGAAGGTCAAATATTTTTTTTAATGAAAAAAGTAATTTAAAAACATATTACTATCAAAATAAAACAAAATAAATGAATGAAAATACATAAAATATTAGATTATTGAAATAATCTCATACCTCAACAGGGTGGCTGATGCTGCTGTATTTTAAAGTTGGTCATTATGGTGGTACTTGGAGAACTCAATATTTTTTTTAGGTGGTATGCAGTGTTTTGAAATTTACGTTTATAAATACAGTTTGATCTTAAAGGATTTTTGCCTTAATTTTAAATTCCCAAGTTGTGGTGACACACGTTTGCATTATGAGGAAAATTGCTGAATGCTGAAATTTACCTAGAATATGTGCATGTCAGTTCATGGGGGTAAAGGTGGTCTGGATTTGTGAAGTCAACCACATTATGACGTTATGTTTTGTGTGGGAATATTACTTTATCCTGAAATAACCACAGCCAAACCAGGGCAGTCGGCAGGTCACTGCATTAACATTGTGTTTTGGCCCTATGGGTCATTTACACGGAGCAAAAATTGTTCACTAAATTACAGCAGCCCCTCATTTCAAGTCTGAATATTGTATCCAGAAATATTTCAAATACCACCATCACCCATAAAGCTTTGAAAGCAGCCATAGATTGCAGCAGTTGCTATGGAAGCATATGTGAGATGTCTCCAGTGTAAATAAAACTAGCCCTAAAAAACCTCACCTCATCTGATTTTCTTAAAGGGACAGTTCACCCAAAAATGAAAATTCAGTCATTATCTACTCGCCCTCATGCCGACTGAGGGTCGGGTTTATTTTGTTAGTCCACAAAACACCCCTGGAGTTTCACAGACAAATTGTGTGGCGGAATTTCCCAAACAATGTAAGAGAATGGTGACCAGTTTTCAAACATAAAAAACGGCTGGAAAAAAAAAACATAAAATGCCTTCATACTGCTTGTCCTGACATGCCGTTTGCACACCGTCACAACACACACATCCAGTTCAGCAGGTGTGCATGTGCACGTGAATGTAGCTCTAAGCTAAGGATCTACATTGAAGATTCAGGCTAAAAACACACTGTAAATAACATTTTTTTTAGTCAACTTGGCATGTTGGGTCTTTAGGAGACTTACACGTATGGAGGCATTTTATGTCGCTTGACACACTTTTATTAAATTCACATCATGTCGAGAACCTCATCACTTCACCTATAACTGAATCTTATTGTCGTCCAATCCTCTTTTGTATATTTAAAACTGATCTGTCAACAAAAAACATGCTCAAACAGCCCAAACCTGGATGTAGACAGATTATTTCTGACAAAGAGTTTGCTGTGAGTCACTAATCTCACTGACCAAGTCAACAGGTCTGTGTGCTGCTTCATAATAAAAGCCTTGCAGTGGTCCACATTACAGAGCATCCATGATAATTGACACAGCACTTGATTATAGCATGGAAAAGAGGAGCAGACCAACCAGAGAGCAGTGATGCTCCTCTCTGCTAGATGAAAGTAACAGGAATGTACAGCAGGGTCTGCAAAACTACTTTAAGTTGAACATGGGGAATATTTAAAATGTCACCTCTTTAAACAGCCACATATGTTGAGTAAATTAATTTTCTATGATGCTGCAGCACTGCAGATGAAGACAGGAACCATCACAGTTTAAAACAGAAATAGCTTGCTAAAGCATGACATACTGTGCTGATGGAAAAGTGCAGTCTAGCCTATAAAGATTCATGAGCAACACCAGGCACTCTGGTCCCCAGCTGCTCACTGTCACCTTCTAGAAGTTACACTCTCACTCTGAGATAACATTTAGGGCTGCAACTAACGATAATTTTCATTATTAATAAATCTGTTGATTATTTTTTCAATTAAGTGATTAGTTGTTTAGTTGTCTGGCCCTTAAAATTTCAGAAAATGGTTAAAAATGACAGTCAGTGTTCCCCAAAGTCTGAGCTGACATCATCAGATGTTTTATTTTAACCCAAAGATATTCCATTCACTTAAGAAACCAGAAAACACTGACATTTATGAAGCTGGAATTGGAGATTTTTTCTCCTTAAAAGAAAAATGACTCAAACCAATGAAATCCTAATCGTTACAAGTTGCAACAGTTAGTTGATTAATTGGTTAGTTGACTGACTGTTAGCTGCCAACTATCTTTATAATCGATTAATTGTATCATCATCATTGTATGATTTTTCTAAGCAAAAATGTCTAACATTTGGTTGTTCCACCTTCTTAAATGTGAGGATTTGCTGCTTTTCTTTGTCATTTATAATAGTAAATCAAGTCTTTGGGTTTTAGACTGTGTTCAGACAAAACAAGTAATTTGAAGATGCCACTTTTGGCTTTGAGAAATTGTGATGAGCATTTTTCACAACTTTTTATAGACTAAACAATTTGATAGTTAAAGCTAAAATATCTAATATTTCCACATTAAAATGTCCAAAAATGTTAGACAAATGTTATATTTTTGTTGAGTTGTGTACTTACATTATCCCAAATGTTCAAACCCAGAGAAATCCATAATTTATTCAGGTTAATCATGTGTTTCCTACGTCTTTTGTTCTTGTTAGATGACAGCTATTTAAATGTAAGGAAGAGACTGTAGCTGCTAGCATTACATTTAGTGGTTTAACCCCGACATATGTAGTGACCAAGGAATCTGCAGAATAAGATTCAGGCCAGTATGTGGCTTGAAATAATGCTGGAGGTGTTTCTGATTCAAGTTGTAAAGCAGCAGTAAGACACTATGAAGAACATCATGCAGTATGAGAACAGTATATTATAATACATCACCTTCCTACTAGAAAAAGAGCAGCATAGAGAGGATCCCCCTCTGTGCTTTCAGCGAAAATCTGCACTGCTGCATCGTTTTCTATGGGCTGAACTCTCGAGTATGGTTCACTTCTGGCTGCATCCCTGCAAATGATTTCACGTCAGGTGTTCCTATCAGCAGTCAAAGCCAAAATGCCTCCTTTGATAGCATCCCATGTGCTGGAGAGAGTATCTACCACACAGAAAGCGATGCAGCAGCATTTTCTGCCCGCTGTGACTCTGTGCTGCTTTACCCTTTAAGGACATTATGAAATTAAAAAATGAATATGAAAGCTCTCTGAAGGTGACATAAACAGTTTGAAGTGGGAGATAAACCTTGCCCCATGCTCGCATGACAGCTGAGAGGTGCTCGAGCCAGCAGAGCCATTCACAACATTAAAGCTCATTAAGGCCCTATAGTTACCCAATTAAAATGAATGATTGCTTGAGGAAATACTGTGAAGAACTATGTACACTGCTCAGAGCTCAGTAAACGCAGTTTATATTCTCAGTTTCTTGCACTCCCTTACACTTCCCAAATTTAATTTAGATGCGATAAGTGAGCTAAATGCAAGAATATCATTACCAAAGGTTCTCACAGAGCATGGAGTCCCCAGGTGATGCTGCAGTCGATCTACAGGGCACAAAGTTTAACAACTGTGTGGAAAAGAAGTGGCAGCTCTGCTACTGAGAATGTTTTGAGATTTAATTAAAAATAAGACACATTATATACTAGATTTACTCCTCTGATTTGTCTTTAAAAAGCCAAAAACACAAGGTTGTATGGGGTATTAATTGATAGTCAGTGTGTTACTTACAGTAAATGCCTGACAGCATGCCACCAGTTTGTAGAAACAGAGAGGGGCGCCAGCACAGAAGCTAAGAAATGAACTTCTGTGGACAGGGTTAGGAATAAAAGGTATTTTAGCCCCTTGAAAAAGCTTCACCTGGAAAAAAGCACTTTCAGTTTAAGTGTATGCTATATTTAGAATATTTTCACCACTTTACCTTTCCTTAAGACAGCCTTTTCTGACAGGAAACTCTGCAATTGCTGGTCTGCCACTGCCTCAATCTGTGTTATTGTGTGGCTTTGATGAATTCAAACTATCCTTTTAAAACACCAGCGTCACACAGTAACACAAACAAACTAACAGCTTGAGGCAATGGTAGTCCGGCAACTCCTGCGTTCTCCAAGGTAAAATGACTCATTTCACCAATGGAATTTGGTTGGTTTGGAGAGAGCAATATTTGGCTTATGTAACGGCAGTTTAACATCAGAAAAGGCTGTCTGACAAAAGAAAGTGAAGCAGGGAAAATATTATAGATATAGTGTACACTTGAATGAAATTAAATGAAATAGAATGTTTTAGATGGACCTTTTTTAAATGGCTAAAATACCAGTTCACTGCTCATCTTTGGTGCTGGGGCCCCTCTCTGTTTCTCCAAACTGGGGGCATATCAACTAGTATCTACTGTGGTTAATACACTATCAATAAGTACCTCCCAACTTCAAATAATCCAAACTAGCCCATGTTTCAGTTTCTGAGGTCTGGCGAAGTCTGAGCCCATGCTGTTTGCCATCTCATCTCCTAAGCACTCATTAATAGTACTGAGAATAGCCCTAACAATATCTGTAAATCTACAAACAATAGACAACCTGATGCTGATAGTTTTGGTTGTTTCTCAGACTGATAAGCCTCTCTGAGCTCTATTAGAAGTTATAAGTTAGAGTCACTATCAGAAACACTATAAATTGGTGGAGGTGTGGATTCATGCCTCTAGGCATCAGTGACTTTCTCAGCAACCCTCCAAAGCTTAAGAGTGGCACTGATGCTGGCCAATGTCAATGATAGGCTGTACTAATGTAATAAAAATGATCACCTTGCCTAGTTTTTAGACCCTTTTTCCTCTAGTGCTACCATCTGGATGATCTATGTAATTTTTATTGCCTGAGGAGAGGGGGAGATTTGAAACTAATCCACTGAATGTGATTTCCCTTGGACCTGTTGTCTCAGAGGTGCAGAGCATTTTAGAGCAAAAAGAAAAAGTCCTAACAAAGACAAACGGAAAACTCTGTTCTCAAAGGCCCAGCCCAAGGTTTGACCCCTGAAAACTAGAAGTGTGCAACTGAGACTTTAACAATGGTGGTGAGCAATGAATGGAAAAATTCAACTAAAGTATAAAGAAGGAAAAATTAATATTGGTGCAATATTGACTTACAGCTGACTTCATTCACCCCCAAGGACCAATTATAGATAGACCCATTTAGCCCTAAAGTACAGCAGATGCTTGAAAGAAGAGTGATAGGATGTAGTAACCTCAAACACAGCGCAAATCAAGGTTTTGCTTTGCCAGGCTCCTGTCTGTGCAATCAAAGAGAAGGGTCCTTTGTATTATTTCAAAAGTTACAACTTAACTTATCATCTGGCTGCGATTCATCTGAAGCACAGTGTGAGCATTTACAATTTTAAACACCTAAAAAGCTGCCAATTCCCACATCCGTTCTTCAGTGGGCACCCTCGCAGCAGGCTGGAACTTTTCTAATTCTGTATCATACAGCCTCAAACTGCTTGTTCCAGCCATACATTAATATTAAAGCAAGAGGACATATCTGAAACATCCTGTCTCAGCCCTGAGTGGAAAATTACTATTTCGCCCCCTTTCTCTTCCAGTCTCATCTGTTAGGAGAGCTCTCATACCGCTGCTGTCACCAGATCAGGTGTCGACTAAGGTTCCTCTTAAAAGAAGATGATATACCTATTAATATGACAAGCCATAATTCATTCTAGGTCTCTCACATTCATACATTCTCCTTTCACACAGATATTTTTCACTCGCCTATACAGTGCATTCATGTATACAACTTTCACATATATATTTTCACTTCCACACATCTATGTGTTCTTTCCTCTCAAACATAGACTCATTCATACAGACAAGGCTCAACATAATTGTATCCTTTTCACATTTACAAAAAAAATATCTCTGTGGAAGCATATGGTATCCATCATTCTTTACTTCACATTAAATATAGCTGAAACTTGTACACCAGGACTCATAGCAGGCCACTGACGTTTCAATGTTTTCTTCTCATCCGTTCATAGGAGCTTTTTTCATTTAAGTGTACGATTTGTAAAGAGAACAGAGTTGGGGACTGCAGCTGCTGTTGAAAGCTTAAATTTTTCTTCTGTGAACATAGTGTTCGATTTACCAAAAAGCTCTAATTTTGTTTAGAGATTCTGTTCAGAGGGACTGACTTGTCAACATGCATTTCTTAGAAGCAGTGCCTTCCTGGTTCTTCCAAAATTTAATTTAATTTTCAGATGTTCAACTTGAAACTGCTGTGCCTCGAACTTGAAAATTAGCTTGAATCTGTTTTTAAATTTTACTCGACTGTTTCTTGTTCATTGGAGCACTCCTTCTGATCATTCTCAGGCCAACTTTCTTCCAGCAATCTGGTATCCATAGATGTTGGGTACACTCCCAAGGGCTTTAAACTTAATAATATTAGCAAAAGTGGTCACAGCAACATCACACCCTTTGGAGATGTCTTGTAATCATTACGTTGGCCATGCTTGGCTACTACCTTTTTTTCTAATCTCTTCAGACCGCTCTCTGCTTTCTCCATTTGTTTTCCATGTTCAATGTGATGCCCACAGTGGCACAAAACAAGAGTGAGTAGTTTTCTCATTTTCAACTGACTGCATGAGTGATTATAAGATTGAAAACACCTGTGATATTAATTGAAACACAACAGTCGCTTAAAGTATCACTACAGAACAAAGAAATTCTTACAACTTCTAAAGGGTACCAAAAATTGTTATGTCTTTGTATAATAAGCATGATTTTTGTGGTGATATTAACTGTTTTAATGAAACATAAGCGTACCAATAATTCTGTCCATGTCTGTATCGTCACTCTCACGTATGTACTTTCTATCCACATACATACATGTAATTTTCTCATCTTTTTGGCACAGAAAGTACCTTTTTAACCAGGAAGTCACTGTTAAAAACAGGAAATATGTCATTGTTCGCTAAAAAAATAAAATAATAACTTAAGAGGTCAAGACAACAGACAGTGAGATCATAGTGATTTTTAGACTTGATAACTGTTATCTACTGGATTTTTTCAGTTGCAGTAGGCTAATATGGACATGTTCAGACCAATAAAATATAAAAGAAGTTTCTTTCAAAATTATGAACTGGTTTAATCCTGACAACCATTTTCTTCTTAAATATAAGACATCTGTGTAGACTGCAGCTTTTGCCACTGTTACATATTTTTGTTATATAATTTGTACTCATACATAATCTTGATAGAAAGATATTACAAGCTACATAAGTGACATCAGTACATTCTGAAAAAATATTTTGAAGTCAGAGACTGACTTCAATTTAATTCAATTATGATAAACAAGCAATTAGAGGTGTATTTAATTATTCTGACTATAATGCTGGAAAAATACAAATTCAGAACATCTATTCTTGTTATGCATCAGTGAAATCAAACAGTACACTGACACAATTTCCTCTTCAAATAATAATAGGGCTTTTATAAAGATTTATGCTATTACTATAGACTGTTTTTTTTCCCCAATTGAAGCCCTTGAAACAATCCGGTATTCTAAAACGAAGAGCAGTTCACAATGATATATGGTGGGTTATTGATATTATAGAACATAAGGATCTTATTGAGTGTAATGGATTTCTTGGACTTCCACAAAGCTTTTAATTCTGTCGAAGATGTCTTCATGTTCCAAGTGCGAGAATGTATTGGTTTGGGCATAAATTTAGAAATTTAATTAAGGGACATTAGTAGGGATGTTTTATTACCTTCTGGCAAAACACCACATTGTACAGTTCCAAGCTGGTAATCCTCGTGGTTGTCTAATTTTGCCATATTTGTGTAAGGCTGCTGAAATGTTGGAAATTTACTTTAAGAGCAATACAATAATACAATCTATGAATCAACTTCATTTAAATTGCATTTGGATACATAAAACACATTATATTAAAAAATGACGATGGTCGTCCACAAGTAATTGCCCCTCACTGTTTGAAAGAAACACTTAAAGTAAATTATCTGGTTCCATAAAATCTGATTATATATATAAGTCTATGAGAAAATAACTGTAAATCTCACTTGATTTATGCATGACCTCAGTAAAAAGTTTCATAATGAGTCTATGGTCTCAATCATTAGTCTTCTTCTGTACAGCATGATGTTCATTTTGTAAGTTATGGTCCCATTTGAAGTAAAATGGTCAATAAAGCAGGGAATTCCCCTCACACATGCACACATACTTTCTCTTGCAGTCATTCTGTATATTTTCTTCAGACCACATACAATTGCTTATTTCATACATATATTCTTTATATTATTAGATGTATATATCAAATCTATGTATGTTGGTGGCCAGGTAGGTCAGTTGTTGTCTGTGGATTCGACTCCTGCCAGTGGCCCTTTACTACGTGTCCTTCCCCCACTCTGTCTCTCCCTTTCCTGTAATATCTTCAGCTGTCGATCCATTACAGGCATAAAAAGCCCCAAAAATATCTAAAAACAAAACAAAAACAAAAAAAGGGTGTCAATGTAAGATTGGACCTCACACATGAAACTATTTCCCAACAAATTTTCTCCTATTTTTGTTCATATCCACTAGGGATGCAAATTATCGAGTAATTCATTAATCGATAGTTGTTTCATCTTATCGATCGATGATCGATTAATTGATAAGCGGCAATTTTTCTGAGAAGCTGAATTTCCCTCTGAATCAATCAATCCTTTCTACGAAAATGCTATCTTTCTTATGAAAGAGAAAATGCAAATCATATTCCTTAATAAAAGATTCATTCTTAACAGCAGGGAACAACACATTCACAAATCTCTTCAGTGTTGCCAACTCTTCAGTAAGGCTAGAAGTCGCCAAATGACGTAATCGCCTAATTTGCATAATTGACCATTTGCATGCAATTGTAATGGACGCTGTAGTAGAGAGGAATAAGTTATTTGAAACACATCTCATTTCATAATATCTCATTTCATGAAACCGTCTATACAAAAAATTGTTTAAAATGTTAAAGTTATGGCAATAATGTTCATGTTTTACTGTGACTTGTTGTAGGCTCCTAAATTCAGCATAAGGTTAGAAACTGAACCAAACTTAAGTTGCGCATGCACCATTCATTGGCAGTCTGGACGCAGAGTGGTGTGGGTCTCCTCTCTGCTCTGACTGCAGCTACAACTACTGCGCGAGGCTGCTGTCAGACTGACCGTCTGTGAGTGCTTTGGGACGGGGGAGGGGCTCACGGCAGCACCCGCTGCTCGTTCAGGACAGTAACTGCAGAATATATGCTTTCACGTCAGTCTCCAAAACACCGGAAAAAGTCACTAGATTTGTCACTAGTCGCTTTTGACAAAAAAAAAGTCGCCAAGAGGATTTGGAAAGTCGCGAGCTTTAGCGAGAAAGTCGCCAAGTTGGCAACACTGCATCTCTTGTGTTCCCGCGTGTGCGTCAAGGACGTCTGGCGCCAAGCGCGCCCTCATGCGGGCTGGCGGGGAATTACGGGTTCAAAATACAATTAATTGCAATTAATTTATTTTAATCGAGTAATTTCTTATCGACAATTAATTGATAATCGATTAATTGTTTGCATCCCTAATATCCACGATTTCTTCTGATTTTGTAAGTACCCACTGGGTTCACCAGAATTTCCTATTTTTGGTCTTCTCTTACGTACAAGAAAATTTTACGAGTATTTGTGAGCACTCTTACCAAGATAAGAGAAAAAAATCTTGTTGTTATCGTCCACTAATTATTTTTCCAGTGCAAGGAAACACAAGTTTAAATAATATTTAAATGTTTATAATTATTATTTACATTCATATATATATTATATATATATATATATATATATATATATATATATATATATATATATATATATATATATATT
>JAJHUR010107151.1:0-17601 GCA_027495735.1 Lutjanus campechanus
CTTTTCTCAAGATGACTACGGCCAGCCCAAGAAGAGAAGACATCCAATCCTGAAACACTTCACCAAACACCCCTCAAGAAAACAGCTGTCCCACTCACTGCAAGGAAGACATTCTTCAACAAGCAAAGATCCTGTGAGATGTCGTCACAGAGTGAACGGTAAGAGAGACGCTTTACATGTTGTTGACAGAGATTACACTGGTGATGTGAGCTGGACTGTGGCGAAAAAAAAGCACGTTTAATGTACAAACTTTGACGGACCAATTTGCCCCGATATCTACCGTTATAACTCGTTTTGCGGCTGCCGGCTGCATCCGCGTCCCTCAGTACCGCACCAATTTTAAAACGAGATGCATCTATCAATCATACACACACATACACATGGGGAAATAGGGCCCAGGTTGAAAAATACCGAAGTTATCCTTTAAGAGCTATAAAAATCATAGGCTGTAGAAAAAAACAGACTAAAGGGAAGCCAATGTAGAAGTGTCTTAAACCTGCATATTCTCTAATGGCCAGCAGGGGGCGACTCCACTGGTTGCAAAAAGTAGTCCTGATTGTATGCAAGTATATGAGAAAATGAGCCTACTTGTCACTTGACTTATGACTTCAGTAAACACTTTCCTAATGAGTTTATGGTCTCAATCGCTACTTTCAAGTTTTCTTTAATAAAGCATTTTTGTAAATTATGGTCCAATTAGCGTAAAATAGATGATAAGGTATACTTTAGAGTGGGGCTACTTTGTGCTTGACAAATCACTAACACTGCATGTCCTGTGGTTCTCAGCCAGATCCAGTCAGGATAGAGGGGTATCCTCCATTGTCCAAATATGATCATTTTGTCCCCAAATAAACAAGATGGTAAACCTGAAGCTTCAAAACAGTAGTCCACAAACCAGTGGGTAATGTCATGGTGGGTTTACACTTGATAAAAATATTCTGCATTGAACAGTTTGCATCAGGAATAGTTTTGTTCCACAAAAAGTTCAATTATTTTCTTAAGAATGGACGAATTTTGTTAAGATGATTACATCTACTCCTTTTGGCTCATTGAGAAATCCATAGTCTATGGAAAAGTACTTAAGGTTGTGTGTACACAGCACATGACCATCTTATTAAATATGATGATACACTAAACCAGTGGTTCTCAAACCCCCCAGTTTGGGAACCATTGCACTAAACTAAGCATAGTTATAAAACGGTATGAAAAAGGTCAATCTGCCTGAGCAGTATTCTTTTTAATTAAAGTATACATTTAGCTGATACTGGTGTAAAATGTTGAATGTAAGACTTTTATTGAATATTGACCTGTATTTACTTGAATAGGAGTGTCTAGTTTATTTTGGATTGTGGTGTTTCTACTTTTACTTAGGTAAATGATCTTTGTACTACTTCAAGAACTTAGTATTGCCATCACTATCTCTCCACACATGCCTATAAACCATATAAAACCTTTTCATCTTGTTGAGAGGTATTTTTTGGAAATGTATCACCAACTGCAGTAAACATACATAATACGGTTAAAAGCAAATAAGAAGGTTGATACATAAGAATAAAAATGACAATACTTAAAATCTAAAGCACTAGTCTTTTTCACAAAAGACATTTCTCACTAAAGGAAAGCACGGGTTTAAGTAATAAAAATAATTATGGCTGAATTCCATTTAGCTGCTTCACTTTCAGGTCCTAGTATTGTTCATACTGGCTCACTATTCCACCTGTGGTTTTCCTGCTGTGACAATCTAAAATGTCTGCTGTGAAAAGGTCTGTTCTCATCGACTGCAAACCCTAATACTCAACTAGCAACTGGAGAAATGACAAAAACATAATGATGTAAAAACTGAATCCATACACCTTAAAAATCAGCACCATTACAGGCTTAAAATTAAAAGAAAAATGGATCTCCCATCTGTGGCTGCTGAGTGTTTTCTTCCTGGACATTTTTCTTGTATTTTTATTTAAGGTCATGGTGCCCTGTGGTGATGATAATGAGCAGATGGCATTACTTGTTGGGTTGAAGCAAATGTTCAGCTCTGATGTGTGTGTGTGAAATGACACTGTTGTATACCATTGCACATTATGAAATTGTCATGGCTATTAATTTCAATGCCTTCATTTGCACATAAATATAATTTACAGGCAGTATTTATTTCTTATCAAGGCTTCCATAACACATTTTGTATGATTCAAGAATAGCTGTATATATTTTGTTCTCCCTTCATTTATCTGCTCTGCTGTATTCACGTTTGGTTTTCAATGTCTATTCAACAGGTTGCTCTGCATGACCTGTGTCGTGACACTGTTGTACTGAATGTGTCATTCCCCCATGTGCGTGTTCTTTTGTATGCACATGGGACCTCTTTTTTTCTTAGTTAATTGTCCTTGTGTTGCTTTAGTGATGCTTCAGTCTGTATCTGCTAATTTCTTCACATACTGGCAAAATCACGCAGGCACCATGTTATTTTGCTGTAATCGAGAAAAAAAATTCAGACCTCTCTTAGGAACTTATTTTTTTCTTACACTGGTCAGAGATCTGACTTTCAAACAAAGAAAGTCAATCATTATTAGTTTTCTGTGCGTCTTATTTGAAATAGATTTCCTTGTGGCCATGAGCCCCTTGTGTTTTATGTAGCAGGAATAGCCTTAGCTCTGTATATTGATGAAAAATGTCCTGTGTCTTGGCCCCTGGGCTTGAACATCTGCATTGACACTCTTGGGGAAACATGAGCACTGCACTGTCATCTTGTCAAGATGATGCCACAAGATGATGGAGGTGAAATCTGACAGATGCCAAATATAAATGTTCCCCAACACGTAAATTAACCTTCACTGCTACAGGAATATTCTTCCCCTATGTTTGTTCTAAAGAAGGGGTAGAGGAGGGCTGCTGATGGTGTGATGTGGGTGCAAAGGGAACACCACAAGCTTTGTAGTTTGGTAAGGCTGGTTTTATTTTCTGATTTTTGTTTTTTCAATTAATCAAAATACCAGAACTAACAATGCATTAGATGCTCTTTACAATGCCATGGTTTCCCTTCCCTGTGTGATCTTGTCTGTCATTGATAAACTAATGTCTTTTACAGTCTGTGGACATGAAGTACACATACATGAGGGTAAGAAGGATTATGTTCCTGTATAAGCCATTAAAATTAGGGCAAATGGGTTATTATTATTATACAATGTTTTTTTTTCCCCAAGACATGCATGCATGATTTTGATTGCTTTTGAAAGGCAACGCTATGCACTTTTTCCACAACAGTCAAAGTCCCTCTAGCATAAGGAAAAGAAGAATGAAAACACAATAGGATCACAGCCTTTAGCCTTACCTAGTCCCAAGTTCAAATGTGATAGCAATACCACAGAAAATGAACATTTACACATGTTTTTCTGGGGTTGTATGTAGACATAATCTTAAACAAAGGCCATTTGGGGAACCCAAAAAGTCCCTACTCCAGACTACCTGAAGCATAAACACATTATAGTGCTATTTCCCTTTTTGAAATTATACTTTGTGCATGTAAAGGTGTCAAAAAGTGCTATGCTGGAAAAGCACTTCAAATGAAAATCAACTCACAGCCAACTATCTAAATTTACTTAATTGCTCTGTTCTAGCTTCATATTACATAAGACAAACTGCACGTTGTCATTCTCAGGATTTAATTGGCTATATGAAGTGCCAGTCATCTGCACAGTCTGTTCCCATTGGCTCTGTCTTTACGTGAGAGAAGAGAGACAGGCTCTTCCTTTCAATAAGGACTGTGGACAGGACATTGAGGCTCCCATTAGGTCAAGTTAAGTGTCAATCAAAAGGCCAGACTACGGCAGCCATCTTGAGACCAAGATGTTGCTTGTATCTGCAAGCAAACTTAAGACAGATGGACTTAAATGGAAGATTACAACTTCTCAACTTCACTGGGGTCTTTCGTGAAGTTAGTGGGTATTTATTTATGGAAATAGTGTGTTTTGGACTAAATATGTTACTGGATTGGATTGACTGGACCTTTGCCAATGAAACAGGACCATTTTTGTTGGAATATTATCGATAATTGGATTACTGTGGAGCTTCAGTGGTGAGTTGCTTCAGTTTTGAATTCTTTGTTTGCTTGTTTGTGGTGCTTATTGTACCTGCTGTTGTGATTGTTTCTCAAAATGGTTGTCATCAAGTGAAACACAAGAATCTCAGCTTTCTAATAATATCACATGAGTATACATCTTTACATAGTACACTGTGTACACTGACAGAGTGAGGTTTTAATCAAAAGGTTAGACTGCAGTGGTCATCTTGAGATGAAGATGTCACTTCTATCTGCATGAGAAATCCAATCATGGACGGTTGTAAGTGGAGGTTTACAACTTCTGCTGGCTCGTTTGTGCAGTTTGTGGGTGTTTATCACTGAAAGTTCTTGACTAAACATGTTATTGGATCGAGTAGATTTGCAAATGTAACAGGACTTTTTTTGTCTGAATATTATTTATGGTAAGTTGCCTCAGTTTTGTAATGGTTTATTTGCTTGGTTGTAGTGCTGACTGTACCTGCTTTTCTGTATCCCGAAATGGTTTGACCAAAACAGAAGAATCTCAGGATTCTATTGGTATGTCACATGAGTACACATGTTCACATAGTGTTTATATACTTCTGATGGATATGAGTGGGAGAATAAACATCTGCCGGTTGGTTCATGCAGTTTGTGAACAAATATATATGTAAAATAGTGTGTTTTGGACTGCATACACTGGATACTTCTGGATTCTGTCACTGGATTGGATCGACTGGAACTTGGTCAGAATAACAAGGCCATTTTTGTCAGAATTATTGATTGATGGGTTACTATGAGTCTTCAAATATGAGTTACCTGATTTTTTTGTGTTTGTTTATTTCATTGATTGTATCTCAAAATGGTCAGCTCTGAAACACAAGAATCTCAGTATTTTAACGGTACACGTGTACGTAGTATACGTGTTTACATAGTAGTCGTGTACTTTGACTCCCCTACCTCACTTACATTTGGACAGCCAACTGGCTTTCAGCATATATACTTAAAAAAACGTCTATATTATATTTTGATATAGTTTCTATGTGTTGAGACTGAAGTTGCCAATGGGACATTATCTATTGATGGTGCCATAAATAATGTGCCATAGATCTACCAGTCCTATTCTTCATAGTATACCTTATATCCCTAATTGTGTACCACAGCATGTGATGTTCAGTGTGGTTATTATGGGTTAAACATGCAGAAAGCAGGCCAGATTGTTCAGATGTACATTTACCACTTTTCTGAAGAATGATTTAACTAAGCATGATTGCCATTTTATAATTTTATTGTATCTCCATATTTTGTCTTTTTTCATAAATCAATGCTATTGGTCACCCTTTGTGCCTGTCTGTGGGTTTTAAAAATATTAAACCAATACAGTATATAATATTTCCAGCCTTTTCCCTTAAGTAAAAGAAAGGAGAAATCCCAGTTACCCTCCTCACTGTCTGGAGAGAGTGTAATTAAACACTTAATCCATGAATTGTCCTTTGTGCTCTGGCTGCCCTGGCACAGCCCTATTGCCTAGCAGCTGGCGTGCAGTAGCTGATAGCCTGATGCTTACACTCTCTGGTGGTCACTTTACATTATTAGAGTACAATTTATGCTCGTATAATATTCCCAGGCTTTACTTTTTGGGATTGGCAGTGCAGTGGTGCTGTACTGCTGCCAAAATCCAACTGACTAGGTGTAAATGACAGTATAATGAAACCTGTATATGATCCAGATAATATCTATACTTTCTTACTGTGCAGATTTTGTGCTTGTGCAGACAGGTTCTGAGCATGGGCTCTTCCTGTCCATTAAAAACTGCATAAAGGTTTGTCAGAACTAAATCTAGAGCAGTACACTTCATATATAATGATCAGTTAAAGGAAATAATTTTTATATCCTTCTACAACCCATACTTTCTATGTTTGTTATTTTCCCGCCCTGATGCATGTCATGACAGCCTTCTGTCGCCACTGTAAAATCGTCTCCTCTCCAGCGGCTGTAACGCTGTGTTGATATGGTGCCGGTGTATATTCTAAATGGCCTTCCGGTCTGCTTGTGTTGGTTCAGTGTCTCACCTTGTTGAAGCAAATTAAGTTGTATATGTGCAGTAGGTGAGTAAATAGTGAGTAGTAAATGGTAATGGGAGAAATGATACCATCTTTATGGTTGTGTTTTGACTTTATGGTTGCACAGCTGGCTTTTGTTCCCTATCTATTTATCTCATGACTTCCTTAAGTAGAAAAATCATACATTTTTTTCTTTCACATGGTGGAAGAGAAGTGCTTTATTTGGAAAGTAAAGTCATAATCCTAAGTAGCTGATAAAACAACCATCTTTGCGATTGTTATTATATTTGGGAGGGTGAAGCTTGCAGCCTGATTTATCATACAGCAGTGTAATTCTTACTGATGCACTGACAGGATGTCTGTCAGGATATCGTATGTCAACAGTCAATCACATGTCTGACCAGACCGCCTCTATCAGTGCCCTCATATCTTTGTCAGTGTTCAGATAGACATGCAGTGATAATGGTTACTAAACACCAGGTCAAGAGTTTCCTGCCAAATACATATACTACTGCAAGTTATGTGATATTGTTATGCGCCCTGTTTTCTCATATTTATTTTTATACTTTGGCCTGGCTAATCATGGTATCAACAAGACAAATGATGCTATATTGATGATCCTCTTTCTTTTGTGAATCAACTACAGCTTCTTACAATAGGCCTGATTTTAAAAGATAAGTCTGGTGATATTTTATATATTTATTATTGTCAACAAATCCCATGAAAAGACCAAAACCAACAATCAGATTATCATAACAAGTATTTTTTTTGTGTACACCCCGATATAGCTTATTCCTCTGTGCCACAGAATGTATTTGTTGCAAAAAACAAACAAACAAACAAACAAAAAACAACAACAACAACAACAACAACAAAACGATTAAAAGCACATCAGTGATCCACACTGTTAGACTCAGAGACATGTTTGTTCAGTATGATGAATAATCCCACATAAACCATCCTGCTGTCATAAACTCTATGGAGCATTAAATGTGTATTAATCTGCAGCTGAAAAAACGAAGGCACAAATTTGCTTCTGTTTGTGTAAGTTTTGCTAAAATTACAGTACCCAGCTGTTTCAGTAAAGCACTTCATCTTTTCGAACTAGAAAAGTGCAGATCTCCACCAGGCAACAGATAGTAAAGCACCTACTACAATACCACCACAGCTGCCAGATGCAAACAACAGCAGATGCAAAGTTTGGAATAAAGTTTTTTTTTTATAGTATAGTATAGTGCAAGTTATCTCATCAACATGTATGCAAAGTTTTTCAGAAAAAGTTTTTGTATATTACAGTTTCAGTTTACTTAAATATGCACAGAGTGTACTTGTTTCACCTCATTGAAATAATGAAACAGTAAACAGGACAATAATTCCAAACTTCTTTAATTAAAGATTATTTACTTAGAGCAACACCCAGGTGGCTATCTAACAATATTATATATAAAGATATATACACTTGATGTTGCCTTTCCATAGTTTGGATGCTACATATCCCAGTGGAAGTTGTGGCTATTCAGAATGTTGATTTGATCTGCCCTTCCAAGAAGAGGCCAGTATCATTTTGAAGTTTCAAAAAATGTTCTCACTACAATGAAATGGCTACTAGGACTAACATCATCACACGTGAGTATTGTTGGCCTCCTTGAATCCACAAAAGACTCAGCTTTCCATTCATATCCAATTTATGCAATTCTGCTACTGTTTAGGGACCCCAATATGCATGAATATTCATGGTTTTTGCACAAAACTACTTGGCATAAAACAAGTAAAGGGGAGACTCTTGACTACCCATTTTCATTCAGATATTATGAGGAGAGAGGTCAAAGGTGATACGATATGATGGTATCACACACACAAACACATTAACCTCTCCAGGAATTTGTACATTTGTGACAAGATTTATGTCTTCACTAGGAACCAATGGGAATGGGGCTGAGTGCCACAGACAGGGTAGGCAAATCAGCAAGTGTTTGGAGATGAACACATCACTGGGTTTGCCCTTTCATGTGATTCGTTTATCAACTAAAACACTATTACTACACTATTTTACTGTGGAGAAATACTGTAACAAAAATATCCACTGCTTGCTAATACTGTCTTTCAGTTTAATCAAGAATGACACCTGTTCAACAAAATATATCCTTTGTGGCTCATTAGCTGCCTACTAACTGAAATATTTTACAAGCTGAAGCACTGGAATATAATTTTACTTCAAGTCTAACACCACTGAGGTTTGCCCCATCTGCTTTTCCCTCCTCATGTGACTGAATCAAATCAATTCAAGATATGCACAAAGAAATTATACAGAAAGCACTGGAAAAAAAGGCACTTAATATTCTTGTTCATCGTGTGTCCTGCAGGT
The DNA here is from genome assembly GCA_027495735.1 of Lutjanus campechanus. Lineage (NCBI taxonomy): Eukaryota > Metazoa > Chordata > Actinopteri > Lutjaniformes > Lutjanidae > Lutjanus > Lutjanus campechanus. The sequence continues at coordinate 8,462 of JAJHUR010107151.1, forward strand.
TGCACAGATGCTATCTTTCTGACTATTTATAGGGCTCCATTTTTGCCTGTTTCTAAACAGCATTGGGATTCAGGGCAGCAAAGCATAATATCACCTGATTTTCAAGACACTCTTCCTTAAACAGATTAGGGTTGTTTCCGGAGGCCACACTTCTTCAGCCTCACTTGCTCTGTTATATATTTTGGACATTCAAACGTGGTATGCTAAAATTGTTTTCTCTGCAGCGTACATCTGTCATAATATTTTGTTGCACACAATATTTGCTTCAGCGGGCATCTGTGAGATGGAGAAAAGACATGTTCAACATGCGATTTATGTTTTTAGTGGTTATGTCCAACAATGATGCTTCAATAATACAATATAAAAATATAATAACAAAATATCAAAGTAAAACCACACCAAAAGCTTCAAACTGGTGCATTTTGAACAACACACACAGTGATATTTCAGAACACAGTGATCCTGCATCTGCTGTAAAAAATCTGCACAACCCCTGCAGAGATACTCATGGCTCCATAATTGACTGGCCTTTCTTGATTAGCAGCTCAGCAGAAGGGTTAAGGAGGCTGACAACAAATCACCGGGGAATTTTATGAGGCAAACTTCCCTCTGTCCTGCAAATATGTCGGGTACCTCTCCACATTACATGTATCTCCCGGGTGTAACAACCAACATGCAACACCATTACGGAGTAACTGTCCTCTCAATCAGCAAGAAAATCCCCAATTCAATGTGCCTGAATTATGCATGGTGTTAGATGTGAGCTGCACATGTGCATGTACAGTATGTAAGCCCTCATGCCTGAAAAATGACTCATGGGCATTATGTTAATAGCTGGGTTTCACAAGCTACAACTTCAGAATACTGATTCCCAGTGAAACGTGCTCAGGTGATAAATCATGTTGGAGGATGGGGGTCCAGACAAAAATGCTGCGGTAAAGTTGTTGAATTATTAAAATCATCTACAACTTTCCCATAACTGATGGTGCTGCAATATTTTTGTTGACGTGAGAATCATCAAAGCAAAGCTTTCGAATTGTTTTGAGTGACACTATCTTGGGGGGCATTGAGTATTAATATCTTAAATTAATTAAAAGCAACTCATTAGTCAGGTGAGTCGGGGGCTAATTAAGTCGTCACTGATGAGAACCATTTCTATAGAGAGTTAATAATGTTAATATTTTGCAGGGCAAATGGGGTTTTACAGGAATTAAAGTGGATCACAGCAATCCATCTGCACATGTTCATAACTAAGCAATGTACACTCCACATTAAAGCAATATTCCACCCCAGAATGATAATCCACTCAATATGTGCTCACCCCTATGCCGATGTGAGGATGGGTGAAGATCTTCAGTTCACAAAACAATCCTGGAGTTTCAGCAGAAAACAGGGTTGCAGCCAATGGCAGTGAATAGAGACCAAATGTAAATGTAAAAAAAGAACACAAAACAAACACAAAATGTCTCCATCCTGCTCGTGTGGTGTAATCCAAGTGTCTGCGAGCTGCGACATTAAAATTGAACCACAAAAGATGCCATTTACACCATGTTTTTAGCCGAAATGTCAACTGTAGCCTCCCAGGTAGCATTCATTTATTCATGTATTTATTTATTTAACTTTTCATAAAACTATGCCTGCAGAATAGATGACCTATAACTGCTGGAAAAAACAATGGGACCATAGCATTTAGCTTTACCTGGTCCCAAGTTTAAATGTGATAACAGAACCACAAAAAAATAATATTTAAACATTTTTAAAGGTGTGTTTAGGTATTTTCTCAGAAAATAGGCCATTTGGAGACCCCAAAAATCCCTGCTTAACTGGATTAGATCGACTGGACCTTCGCTTATGTAACATGACCATTTTTGTTGGCATATTATCTGCTGATGGATTAAAAGTCTTCAGGGGTGAGTTGCCTCAGTTTTGTAATTGTTTGTTTGCTTATTAATGGTGCTGATTGTACCTGATGTGGTGATTGTATCTCAAAACGGCTTGAATCGGTTGAAACACAGCTTTCTCAGCTTTCTTATGCTATGTTACATGTGTGTACATGTTTACCCAGTAGTTGTGCACTCTGATGGACATGAGTGGCAGAGTAAACATCTGATGGCTGCTTTGTGCTGTTTGAGGGTGTTTATTGATGGAAATAGTGTTTTGGATTTACTATGTTACTGGATTAGATTAACTGGATTTTTTCAGTGTAACAAGACTGTTTTTGTTTGGAAATTATTTATTGATGGGTTATTATGAGACTTCAAATGTAATTTGTCTAAATATTGTAATTGTGTTTGTTACTGGTGTTGATTGTACTTGATATTATGATTTTATCTGGAAATGGTTTGCATTGATTGAAACACAAGAATCTCAGCTTCCTAACAGTATGTTACATGAGTATATATGTTTATATAGTAATTGTATACTTTGACCTCCTATCCCACTTGATACTGGATAGGTTGTCAAAGTCCCAGTAGGGTTTAATCATATTCTTACAAATAAAACAGCCTTTATTTACCCTGAACGTTGATTGTTATTTAGTTCTTTAGTACCTGTAATGTTTTAAGATATAACTGTTTGGTGTCACTGCTGTCAGGTCCTGTAAGAGACTATCCCGGGAAATGAAGCTGTATTGAATTTCAGCAGAACGACACGCTCATTATCAGTCAAATCACATTAGCATATATCAGTTGAAAACATAAATGGCTAAAACAGTGGGCTGTAATCAAATATTTAAGTACACGTTATCTCTCAATTTCATTTAAAATGTGGACACACTGGAATGGAGAATCAACAGGAAGTAGTAAGCAGGCAAAAATCACTTAAGCAGGCAGCTCAACTGGATGACTCACCTCCAAAAGTGTGGATTAATGTATCCTGCTCAACAATCAATCTGTCTGTAGCATGGTGACTCAGTGCCAAAATGTTTCTGGAAACGATGCAAGCAGCACACTTCCTTCTTGAATCCGTGTGTGTCAAAAAGCAAAAAGAGGTTAAAGTAAGGACAGAGTATCAAAGCTACACCGTCATGTTTCACACATAGGCCAGAGAAGTGTTGTGTTTCCAGGAAATCATGACACCAGGGTCCAGATCCAGATATACAAATAATGTGTATATGGACATAAATTGGTATTTACAAAAGAAAAACTTGATGAAAATGTGAGAATGTGTGGACCTTTTGCAGACTTGAGATTATGTGCACACACTTGTTTCTAGATCAAGCTGAAAAAAAAAACAGAAAAAAGAATGACTGACCAAATCTGATTTACAATACATACATTTAGGGTCTTAGCCAACTTCACAGACTTTTAGCAAACAATTTTCCAGTCATTGGCCATTGTTAATCTGTCTTCTAAAACATTGTCGCCTATTATTCAAAACATCTCTATCTCCCATAGCTAATGGTGGTGGAATATGTCCGTTGAGTCATTGAAGCAGAACTATTGAACATTTTGAGTGACACTATCAGGGGGGCACTGAGTATGAATATCTTAATTATCTTAGCTTATCTTAATTAAAAATATCTCATTAGTTAGGCGAATGTGGGTCGATTAAGGCTTTTACTAATGTTTAACACATAAGAGCAATAAAACACATTATGTACCCTGCATGTAAATAAAATCTCAATTATAATATAGCATGTGCAATGTGCCTGTGCAATGCTTTGCCTCAAGATTGGGGGGGTTGCTGAACCCCCAACTTCAACTAAAACCCAATGGCCCCTGTAGAAAATGGCGCCTACGTCTGTATCTATCACTGTTTATAATCTTTTTTTAACTTAGTGCGATAATTACTGTGAATGGTGACTGACGTTTTAGATACATCACTGCTGAAACTGTGATGGTTTCATTCGACTTGAGGACCACAAGTTAGAAAATTAATGAAATAAGGGGATGTAGAGTTAGAAAGAAGTAATCTTACCAGACCTCTGTCAACTGCTCTTCAACTCTGTTTGAGGTGGTCAGCTTGGGGCCACATCAGCCACAACTACCATAACACACCTGAATCTCTGACTGAACTGTCAGCTATAAAGTTCCATTGTGGGAATTGTGGGCAGCATGTTTTGACAAGGAGGAAGAATGTGTGTGGATAAAAAAAAAGGGACATATCTCTGATTCTGCTGCACTGACACTTTTTAACTGAAAACCAGCATTGTCATCCCACAGAGGAGCAATTGAAAGGATCCTAACTGGAAACATCACTGGCATCATGGGCTGTGCATGGCCCAGGTCAAGAAAACTCTGTCAGCAGGTCATTACAACTGCCCAGAACATCAACACTCCACTATATGAATAAGTTTGTTATATATTTTTATCTATTTCTTGGACCATTTTCAACCAATTAATCTGTCAAAGAGGGAACTACATCATAATCTCATTTTGTAACCTTGTTGTAAACAATAAATAAAATCACCTTGTATCTTTGTTAAGGAGTGTAATGCTGTGGTTTGTGCATGTGCACAATGACTGACATTTATCCATATGTTTACTTTACTTTAAACAGAGTTTCAGTCTTGAGTCCTCACAGTTTTATGGATTTTATACACATAAACTTCAGATTCTCTGACCTTCATAATTTTCTCTTTTGGTCTCAAAAACGGGGAAAGAGCTTTTGGCAGTGGGTTCAGCTTTTTAACACTTTCTGTGTGAGAGTCTACATGCATGTGTGCATGTGTGAGTCAGCAGCAGTCAGATGGCTTGTCAGTCTGCATTGGGCTCAACTGTGTGACAGTTTGATGATCAGTCATGCCACATCCTGTTGGATTCATCACAGCAGCAGCTCCAAGGATCCAAGGTTTCACATGATGAAAATGAAAATGTGGGAGAAGGATGCATTTTGAAAAAATCCTAATTTAATTTCAGCCTTGCTGAATGAATATACTGTATAAATATGTGTATGCCTGTGTGTGTCTGTGCATTTGCAGTCTTGTATATTGCGTGTATTTCCATCCACAGGTGCAAACTTAGTCACAGCTCCTTTTTTCATGAGGATTAACCTTAAATATGTTTCTCAATAATCTAAAAGTCTGTCATGAATACAGCCAATCAGTGCCAAATCCACCAATCTGGCTGATATGACACAGAAAGGAAAGCTAAATGACACGAAACTGAGATTTAGACAGAGAAGAAGAATCCTTCTCTTTTTTTTAACTACTGTATAAGTGATGCAGATTTAATGGCTTCGCTTTTCTAGCCTGTGCCAAATTGACTGAGGCTCACGTTGAGTTCAGCGGGGGAGACAGCGGATGTAGTGTCATCGATGAAATTACGATTAGATTTTGGCGTACATGTTTGAATTAGTTAAGGGGGATGGAGCCCAGAAAAGGACAGCAACGTACAGTAACTCCCCTTGGCCATCATGACTGTGACTGCGGATGGAGCAGCTAATTGGATTAATAAAGGGCATGCTGATTAGTAATTTGCTCCCATGTGGGTAAGTGAGAGGAAGTTTAACTTAATTGGATGGTCCAAAGTAGGCAGTTGTCTTTCAAATTTTAAAACTGATAGAATAATAGAGGGAACCAGGAAGACATATAATAGGTTATGAGGAAAGAGATATTGATGGCAGGAAGGAGAGGGGAAAAGTCTTTCTGATTGACCTCCATCTAGAAATTTGACTACAGTGTGAACCATGTCATCTATCCATAAGTCGGTCACTCATTCCCTCTCACAGTTAACCTCTCTGCTGTTGGACCTCAGCAGGCAGACTGATGAAACTGTGCCTTTGTTTGGCTGCTTGATCCATCCATGTCACAGAACTGTGATAATCCCTCAGAGAAAAACAACAAACTGAGTGAACTAGCTCACTTATCCAGAAAATGATCAAAGCTTCACATATTAATTTATTTTAGCAAATAAAAAGTGTCATCCACCATTAAATGTGGAGAAGAGTCCTCTTGTAGGTGTAAGTGTGCGTGGAGTGATGCTGTTAGTCACTGAGTAGGATTGTGTTGTGTAATTGCCTCACATCATTGCCCTACATATTATGCCTCCCCTTTGTTGCTCATTTCCTGACCCTATTTTCAAATTTCACACCTGGCTAAACTAAAACACATTCAAATTTGTTGCTTTCAACATTTTAATGTGTAACTCCTTAAAATAATCCTCTTAATATGACTATTTTGTTTCTCACTACATTCAATTTATGTTAACACTCCTAAATGCTACTTTTTTGTTAATGCTTCCTGTGCAGTGAAAGTGAGGCAAGTTGAATGTGGAAGCGAGGAGCTGGTGGCTCGTTTGCCCCTGGCATACAGCTAATGAGCCACTCAGGGTAGCATATTGCTGGATTATCTTTTAAATAAAGAAAATGCTGCCAGTTTTGATTTGACTCAGGGTGTTGCTGTACAGATGAGTTTCTCTTCTCAGACTGTGCTGCAAGGCTAATCGCTGCCCCCCACGCTTGACATTGTAGTTTCAATTTGAATGAAACTGTGGGGTTTTTAGTCCAGTGTGAATTTGCAACACTGATGTCTATAAATGAGGCTAAGATTTCCACAGCCTTTGTGTATTTCTGTTCTTGTTTACTTTGCTGCTGCCTGCCCATGTTTTGGTATAATGGCATTCTTTGTTGGCATATATCCAGGATGTGGACACTAACAGACCCACAGTTATCTTTGGGGACACTTCTGTCTTTATTGTGGAATAGGCATTTGACAAACCAGGGGGAATAATTTCATTCAGTAATTAAAAACTTACACACAGTGGTTGACAGATAAAGGTTTTTCAAAGGCTGATGGTCACATTGATATTTAGAGAGCGGGGTGACTGATAGCTGATACATGATGATTGATGACAATTATTTCATGCACATTTAAATCTAATATACATAGTCATCTTAGCCAGTATTATGTTGTGTTGTGTGGAATTATTTTAATTAATGAAGTAGAAAAATAGATTGGGGTTATGATGTGGACTGGTATTTAAGGGATTATAACATATTATAACACAGCTTTATTAAATACTCAATTCTGATTGGTCTATTACAGTATTCTAAGGTCTGTTATCTCTGATTAGCAGACCATTGCCATGGATGCAATTCTGAACATATGCTCTGGAGGATCATTTTTAAATCAATATCAAATTTAGAAAATTAATATTTTGTCAAAGTATTGATTCTTTTTTAAGTAAGCAGTCAAGCAATGTGCAGTGAGTGTGTCATTATTGCTAAATAAACCCCTTCATAGTGATTTGCACTGGGCTCTTGCACTCGCCCAGGGGAGCGCGAACATTATTCCGCAGCGGCATCACTGACAAGGCTGCCTGCAGATGTAACTGCAGACATTTTTTTTGATTATTGGTCTTGTGAGTACAGGCTTCAGCTGATGCTGATCTCAAAAGGCCAGATTATTGGCTTGATTAGCAGAGACAGAGACCAGCATTGGTATATAGGCCTACTGTGTGTTCTTAATACTTTCACGTATGTACCCACTGTCCTGCTTACCATGCCATTCTTTAAAATTACAGAGTGTCTATTTGTACCCATGTATGACTAGGCGCATGGCAGCTATTCAGTTATTCACATCCAAATGCCTTATTTTAAGTATACAGGGCAACAAATTCGCTCTTGATGAGAGGCTGCGGTGGATGAATGTGTTAGGCACACAGCTTTCGTGCAGCAGAGCGGAGTTTGATTCCTGTAACAAGGATTGGACAGCAGTATGAAATTACATGTCAGTGGTACCTGGGTGCTTGTCTCTGAGATGCTCTGCCCTGCTTTTCTCTGTCATGCTCACAGCAGCATCACTGAAGCGTGTCTGAGGGTGTAAATAGCCACACTGGATATTCCAGCCTGGGTGCAATTAGCATTTGAAGTGATTTTTTGGTCACTGAGCATTAGAACATGACATGTTATATACTCACACACTATAGAATTAAAAAATATATATAAAAAAAAATTGCAAACACCCTTTGTGTGTGAAAACTTGCCACTTCATTTTAGACCAAACCTAAACTTTGACAACCATGATTTTGCATTTGGAAAATAATACTTACGACCAACTAATATCATCAGTGACCCACATTTTATCAACCCTCAAGTAGATGATCAGTTAATATCACACACACACACACACACACACACACACACACACACACACACACACAAACACTAACACAGATCTGAAGCTCTGACCCAGAAAAGATCAGATTGATGCGTCATCTAGAGCCCTTATCAGGCTTCATTTTCCACATGTAAATTAGTTTTATTTTTCACAGCCCCTTATGGAGGCACTGGCGTTTACTGACTTAATATCATGCTATTATTGTGTTAATGTGTGCGATCACTGGTGCCTGGGTGCCATTTAGTGGCACTCATGGAGGACTAATAGAGACGTATCTAGGGCACTGTGTCATTAGGCTACAGTGGATATTTTGATAGCCATACAGTCATCAGCTGTGAGATAATGATAATAAAGCTAACCTCAATAATCATCATCACCACAACTTTTCCATCATTCATCATTTATCAATTACTATAATTCATCTATAAAATCAATTTAATGTTGCTTGTAATATTTGAATGTGTGTGAGGTTTGAATATTTATTTTTTTTGATAATGGTGGGTAAAAGGCGTGTTTTGACCTACTTTTCTGGATCACAGACTTTGGAGATGTGAAGTAGCTTTCAGATGCCTCAAAACACAGGCTGTCACATTGCATTGTAGTTGACTGCAGGGACGGCCAAACCAACTAGCTGATCTAAAGATTCTACAAATAAACTGTAAACTCAAACAGAATGCCATTTTTATAGATTAATAAAAATCTACACCAGCGTGAGTTGCACAAGCAGCACTTCTGGACAGACTGCTTGTGTTTGTTTTAACTTAAATACACCCAAGCACACAAACTACCACCATTCATCCATCTATCCAAAGTGGGCATCATGGACTGTAATCCATCAAACTTTGTACCACCTGCCTTGTAGCACCCAATAATGTAATAATTTACTGAAAATGTAATAATGCCTGAAAATGTAATAAAATTTGCACTTAACTCAATCGAAACTGTAATAAAACCCTATAATGTAATAACTTGACCAATAATGTAATAAAATATTCTGACTGATATTGTAATAACATTTTTACCGATAATGTAATACCTTATTACATTATTGGAGATTTATTACATTTCCAGGTGGGTCTTT
>JAJHUR010107158.1:0-23130 GCA_027495735.1 Lutjanus campechanus
GAAGAGGTGAAAATATTACAGATATTCTTTATCTAAGAGTACACTTAAAGTGATGTTGGGTTTTTCTTTTCATTGGACCTTTTTTTAAATGTTTTAAATATCTTTTGCTGCTCACCGTCTGCAGCAAAAGATATCAACATCTACTGGTCTGCTACTAGTTAATACACTATGGATAAGTACCTCATATAACCCCACTTCAAATAATCCAAACTATCCCTTTAAGGCTTTATTTGTCACTTGACAAGAATGCTGATTGTCTTCATTAATAGTAACTGTTAATTTGGTGTATTTATAAGTGTTCAATTTATTTTTTTGACAGCGAGGTCACCAGTCTTTAATGCTATGTTTGAACATGAAATGGAGGAGAGTAAAAAGGTAAGAATAACTGGTTACGGCTTTGTGTTGTTATTGATCATATTATTTTTTTTTCCTCAGTTGTTCATTTGTTCACAGAGCTGCACTTCCCACATGTACAGTAACTGTTGCTCAAAATGCTTTTATCATGTTTTAAAACGAACCCTCATCCTCACTCAGTGGAAATGAGCGGTATGTTCTTTCATGGATAAGTTTTGTTTGTTTTTTTTTAGTTGCCAAATTCAAATGAGTTGTTCAGAAACCTTTTGTCCTTCCCTCCAGAATCGGGTTGACATCAGTGACGTAGACCCAGATGTCTTTAAGGAAATGATGGGCTTCATATATACAGGAAAGGCTCCGAACCTGGAGAAGATGGCAGACAATTTGCTGGCAGCTGCAGACAAAGTAAGTAACCAAGTAACTATTTTTTTTTGTCTTTGGCCAGTTATTTTCACCAGTTTCTAAGTTAAATGCTTTGCAAAAATGTAATGTGATATATCCTGTGTATAATTGAGCTTCAACCACCCACCCCACCCTGAAATTATCTTTGGACGCAGCTCATTTTCAGAAATAGGCAGCTTGTTTGTTTTAACCTCTGTGTTTAACACCTGGACCTCTCAGCTCAAAGTATCAAAATAACTGAGATGAAAGAGTCTTTTTATGGAAAGTTGCACTTTCTTTTTGCTTTTATTTTATTATTTTTTTTGGCAGTTTTAGACTTGTGACAGTCGTCAGATGTGATATTCAGTGGTCGTGGACTGTCATGTACCTCAGTGTTTCTCCTATGCTTTGACTTGAGTGTTTGGAGCCTCCAATGAGTGGAACAACCAGCCCGTGTGTGCAAGTCAATGAGGCTAAAAGGCTAATGTGGTCTGTTGTGTAATTACACAGCTGTTAGTCTGCAATCTTATGTGACATAAACCCAATATTGATAAACTATAAATAATATCGTCTATTTCAGTCCCCGCCGTCCTCACTCATTATTAGAACATGTTTGTGCAGGGTGTGAAAAATACAGAATTCAATACAGCACAGTAGCTCTTCAACAAATTCTACTGTATGTTTGTGAAACTTGTGGGTTTTATTCTATGTAGGCGAGAGTCAATAATAGATTTTTCTTGTCCGTTATCTTAGTATACAAGCATTATCGTGTTACTGAAATAGGATTAAATTCTTGGCAGAAAACACACTTAATTTAAGGCTGTGTTTGGTTATAACTTCATGATATAAGATGCAGGCAAATTGGGAATTCCAACAATATTAGAGAGACTTAATATGCTGTTCAGTCATTGGTTTTGATTTTTTTTTTTTCCATGCGTTACTGTGCTGCCAGTGGATGTGCAGCTCATGTTAAGTTGCATTCATAATCAATGCAGGTTTATTCTGTACGAGTAACGCCATATTTCTTGGGGGACTGTGATATGAAGCCTCCTATAATTTTCCCAGACACCACCACCACTCTGGATGTGAGTGATCAGTTGTCTAGTGCAGTGGTCGGAACAATAAGGGCCGTTTTGATTGTACTTCATAGAGATCCAAGTTTGATCATTGCTTGACTATGAAAACTTTATTATCTCTCAAACTGGAGGTCTGTGGTTTAATGTGCATGCAACTCTTCAGTTACTTACAAACTACCTGGAGGAGCTGTACCTGTGAACGCAAATGTGTGCATTTGTTGGAATACAAAATTTTTTGTGAACACAGCTGCTCAGTATCCGGAGTGACTGAGTGGGCGTGTTGATGATGCTGTGTGGTGTGCAGCTGCTCGCCTGTGAAGCCACTGATAGTTTCATTTTCATACAGACTGTCTATTGGTATCAGTCTGCATGAGTCTAATATTTAATTCATCATGTCTAATATGAAAACATCAGAATACAGTCAGAAAAGAAGCGCACCACAAAGTGTCTCTCCTGCGGGGCAGCCATTATTTTACATATCGGAGTAGGGCGGGACATACCTTCACCATCCTGGGGGAAAAAAACGTATCGCTGCAGAGTCGGCACTCTGGAGTCAGCTGATCTCCACTTCTATCATTCTTCTCTTGATGGTCTGGATTTATATCAATGCAGAAACAGTCATCATTACAGATGAGTCCTCTGAAACCGTACAGATTGTTTCCAGTGTGTGACATGTGTGAACATGTCCGATGCAGATGATCTCTTCATGCCTGTCGCATGTGTGAAAGGGCACGTTCGGACGATGTCCGGACCTTATTCTCAGGATATAATTTGGAGTGCGTGTGTGGAAACGGCTTTAGTGATGCACGGACTGTGGTTAATCTGTCGGGTCATAAAAATTAACATTCTGATTAAGTGGGGATGGGTCACAGGTAGAGAGAGAGAGAGAGAGAGAGAGGGAGGTGTGCTCTGTCCTGTCAAGTTTATAGCTACAGATTTTATCCTTGCTGCTTGAATGTCCCACATATTTGCTGCAGTAACATTACTGCGTGCAGGGAAACAAAACTGGAAGCCGCTTCTTTAATCATTTGTAAATCAGTGAAGACAACAGTCAAATGTCAATACAACACACAAAGAAATGACCTCAAAGCTCACGCTGCTCTACGTCATTTAAAAAGGGAATATAGCCTCCAGGGATCAGTAGAGATGCAGGAGCGGGTCTCTAAATTAGAGACAATAGTTCAGGTTGGTGGCAGGTGGATGATTTATGCAGGCATGACTCAGATTAACTGAGAGTTCATCTGCACATGCAAACCGTGTAACGCAGTGTTACTTGGATAAGTAAGTGTAATATAATTAACTGTTTTGAAAACTGCCTCGCAAATGAGTTTAAGCCAATCTGTATTATGAATATCGCGCTGATTGTGGATTTGATGGATGAGTTTTTATTTAATATCAAACAGGAATATTGAGCAGCAACCTTAATGCCTCCTCCAAAATAATCCCAATCATTGCTGAAGTGATGTTGGGTGATTGCTGCTGGTCATTTGTCCACATTCCCAGTAGATTTGCCATCATTGAAAATTTTTGTTACTGAATGAATCTGTGGCTTTTATGTGTATTCAGAATAGTTAATACAAAACCACAAGGATCCACTTTGCATCCAGGTTGTAACCGCTGCTTTTTGTGTCCCCATTTTGCCCCCCCTCCCCCCACCCCAGTATGCTCTCGAGCGTTTAAAGGTCATGTGTGAAGAGGCCTTGTGCAACAGCCTTTCGGTGGAGAATGTGGCCGACACCCTCATCCTAGCAGACTTGCACAGTGCCGAGCAGCTCAAAGCACAAGCCATAGATTTTATCAACAGGCAAGTATCGCAAAAAAAAAAAAAAAAACCTCCAGTGATAAATTCCTGCTGCCATTTCTGTTTACCAGCCCTGAATGCTTACCTTTTTATCTCCTTGCCATAGGTGCAGTGTCCTGAGACAGCTGGGCTGTAAAGATGGAAAGAACTGGAATAGCAAGTATGTAATTAGCTGATATATGTGACACAAGATTAATAACACACTCTTATCTCTTCCCCCTACCAGATGCATTAGAATTCATTGTTTTAGCCCAGGCAGACAGAGTGCTATTTGCCTTTTCAGTTTGAAGCTCCGTATCTTTGTATCCAAGTTATTAATAGACTCATACCTGGATAAACCCTGGAAATGTAATATTTGCAGAATTTTAAAAAGAAGGGAGGTGGTCGCTATGGGAAGTTTTTCTTCCAGATGATGTAGTGTGTTGTCATAGGGCACCTTGAAATGTTGAACTTAACTCGTCTCGCTTGTGTTCAACATGTCGTCACTTTGGAATTATGAGGTTCTATCTGGCATTTTTGTCCAAATTGAATTATTCACATGTTCTTATTCTGTAATCACTTATTAACATTTGTTTAAAATTATATGTAATTTTAGGCTTTTTGTTTAGAAATCAAAAAGGTTCCATCTGCAAAGTCAAACTCTAACTTGGCTCTATAAGGTGCCAACTGTGGAGCCAATCAGCACTAAGAAAGCACACAAGAGGACCAATCAGGCTCTGCCTCTTTGTCATGTTGCTACAGTGCTCAGTGATGGAGGGAAAAAGAGCACAGAAGACACGAGAAAAAGTCCCAAAAATGTATAAAAACTAACCAATCGAGAATTTTATTGATGGACAGCAGTACAAATGACAGCCAGGTTCAGTATTTTTGCCTTGGAGTTTATTTTAATTGTTAGCTAGTTTGGACGGTAGCAAGCTAAGGCTAGCTTATGCTAACATTAAGAGGCAGGCACTGAAGGATAAGCTCAGGTGTTTGCTTGTGAGTGGAATAAAGGCTGTTGGTTTAAAAAGACCAAATATATCCTTCAGTGTTTTCCTCTTAATGTTACATTAGCATTAGCTGCTAGCGGGGTTGGGAAATGAGCATCAATCAAATGCTGGTAAAATATGAAAGTGGCTGGTAGATTTCAGATACAAAATAATGATTTACTATTAAATATCTGGTGAATTTGAACATTTTTCTGTTAGTAGCTGGTAGTTGTTCACATTTTTTGAGTTAATTTCCCACCCTGGCTGCCAGACTAACATTAGGAAGCTAGTGTTAGCTGGTGTTAACTTTCTCATCCGTGTAGACACAACACAAATTTTATGGTTTAAAACAAATTGAGTAAACTGTACCTTTAAAATCCTGTTTTGCAAGATGGAACCCTGTAATTTCAAGCAGAAAGTGAGTTTTTAGGATTAGAAGGTTCTATATGCATTTTAACTTTTCAAATAAACCTTTACATATTTGAGAGGATTTTGATATTTTACATTTAGAATACACGTCTGTCATTTATTCATGTATGAAATAGACCTGTTCTATGGATCTTTTTTGCTATTTGGAATGCAAAAACTTTAAAACTCAGTATCTCAGAACCACTCGGAACACAGACAAAACCTTATAATTCCAAAGGAACAATGTGAAGACGTTCTAACCCCACATTAATTTGGACCTGTGCACAGAAAGCACTAATGGCCCTTTTCAAGTTTACCATGCACGTCACAAATCAAGACCCCCCTTATTTGCTTTGTCATTACGATCTCATTTATGTTTATTGATTTTTAATGTGCACACGCTCTCGTGTCTTTGAGTGTTAACTTCATTTCGCCTGTGCTTACAGTCATGCGACAGATATAATGGAGACTGCAGGCTGGAAGTCAATGATCCAATCCCATCCTCACTTGGTAGCCGAGGCCTTTCGCGCCCTGGCTTCAGCACAGTGCCCACCCTTTGGTCTTCCCAGGAAGCGTCTAAAACAGTCCTGACTGCCCGACTGTGCCCGAGAACTTTACTGGAGGTGTGAAGCATGGGTTTACAAAGGAAGGACTAGCGAGGGTACCACTCTTATTTCCACCAAAACTGAACACACTTGAAGAAAGAAGAGTGGAGCTTTCTTGGCCAGGGATGTGGGGAGGCTGGCACGTTGGACGACTGACATCAGTGGATTGGGGAAAAAATTGGTAAAATTGGTGTTACTCGCTTGCTTTGCTGCCCCAACTGAACTCCGTTCAGCCTGGGTAGCAAGTCAAGCTGTCTGCTACTGTTTTTTTCCTGTAATTTTGAAAATGGCCTTAATATATCTGCCATTGCTCTGGAGCTGCTCTAGAGTACTTTGTCTATTTTACTCTGTGCCTGCCTTGTCACAAAGACCAGGCCTCCTCCAGGTTGCACTAGTTCCCATGAATAGTCATTTTGATATGGAGTTCTATAGGAACGTAACAAAGGTTTAACTAAATGGGAAATATTATATATTTGTAATGTTTAGCCCGTTTTGTGACTAGACATTAAAAAGCATGAACACTTTCAGTGCAAGGTCAGTTCTTTACACTTTTTAAAAGATGTGTATGCCCCATATTGATGGCACCATTTCTATGTAAATGACAGTTGAACCATCTTCAGAAGACCAGTGTACAAGAAAGTCTATTGCATATTTGTGGGGAAAAAAAATTGTAATCTGCCATGATGAAGACCCAGTGTCAATCCTTATGATACACGTAAGACGGAAAAGTCTCTGTACTTTGGCCCTAATATATTAAAACATTGGAAGTATATGGAAGTATTTACTCAGTCTCCCATTTGAACGACATATTCCAGATCATACGTCTGTGAACTGTTATAGATTAAATTTTGAAATTTTCTGTCCTTAGTATCGCCAACTTGCAAATATTATATATTCTCAATATATTGTGGTTAACTAAAAGTGGAGAGACTAATGCATGGTCATGTTATTGTCAAAGAAAGTGTCCAAGTACCAATTTTGTTTTTAACAATTTATTTTCTGCAATTATCTGACATATTTGTGCAGAATTAAATGAATTGAGTATGTGCAAAAAGATTTCCTCTAACATGCTTGGGATATTTGTAGGATGCTGAGCATCACTTCTACTGGCAATGTTATTCTGTGTTTGAATGGGGGGGGGTCGTCATGTTTATTCAGTCCGTCTCGTATGTAGTGTGGTGTGACCGACACTTCAGAGGATTTTGTAAATTAAAAGAGTAGCATCATTTTTACATGATATTACTCATCATTCAGCGTCATGTTGAGATGTTGAAACCTCTTTTGTTTGGAAGCAAAAAAGATGAAGTTGTTGTCTGCAAGAATGCCTGCATTAACCCATTAAACCATTTTCCAGCAGTCTGAAGTAGCCCAGGTTTATTTTATTTTATTTTATTTTTTTTCTAACAGGGGATTGTTTAAATCAATGTGACAAGAGATTTCAGTTTGAGGAAGGGTGATTATTATCTACAGTCTCTTTTTAATGGTCATGTTAATGGATGTGGATGTCAGGCTTAGGTGACTTTTTTTTCTCTCCCTCTCTCTCTCTCTCTCTCTCTCTCTCCAGTGGTTTTCTTTTAAATGGAAGATTAGAAAATAACACCACCGTGATAATCAAAAGAAAATGTCCTTAAACTGCATTAGCATAGTAACATGTTTAATGTTGAACCTTTTACAGTGCATGAAAGACATTTTTCAGCTTGTTTTATGTGTGAATGCTCGGCACAAGCTCTAATTAAAGTGAACGCGAGGCCGCTCTGTCCTGCTGGAACAGAGACGTCTTCATCAGCAGCTTGCTGATCCTCGTCCGCCCCTCTCAGCACAGATCCTAGGAAAAGACCTGATACCATCTATGCTTTAGGACGCCTCTCCAGCCTTTTATCTTCCTCTTTCGCTTTCCTCTACTGACTGTAATGCTGGAAGGAGCAGATGCCTGCAGTGGCATCATCACGTTTGTTTTTTTTCTGGATTGTAGAAAATTAGATTGTTAGAGGAAGCAGTGGGCAGTGACACAGGTTCAGAACTTTGAATACTTGGACATAAATATGGCTTTGGTAAACTTTTATGTGAAAATACCCTTGAGTCCAAATAACAAAGTGAGGCTGCAGTAGAGAGCAACACACCAACACCAACACCATGAAGAAGTGACAGATAAGGAAGAACTTATCAATAGGTGCTCAGAGCATCCCAGGAGGGATTATGTGGAAAAACTTAAAATATGCTCTTTGTTTTGTTTAACTATTGTGCTTTCCTCAGACTTATCCACTTAAGCACGTAGTTTTCTTTGTTTCCCTGAATGCATCGTGACAAACCCAGTTGAAGGGTCAGTGTCTTCTCAGCTGTGATCCGTTTGTGTTTATGGACTGAGCTTTTGCAGAATGAGTTTGGTGCAACATGCATTCAAATGCAACATGTCTTGGTGCTGTTTTACACTCTGGGGAGAATATTAGCTTTTTTTTTTTTCTTTTCCAATTAATTTTCCCGACCCAGAGGTTTTTGAAAAAGGAAAGGCAAAACCTGACTAAATTGTTGCCCTACTGCGCTGAAACACGTCACTTCACATGATGCACAATATGGATTTCTTTCTTTACAGCCGATACTGTAACCAGTAATCACCTGCTTCTCATGGCTATTACCAATAAGATAATTCCACATTTTTGCATTTTAAAAAGTTCATATAACCTGTAGTTTATGTACACCTTAGGATAAGAAAAGGCTAAGATGTAGTGAGTAAAGGTGGATGATTTAAAGGAGCAATATGCAGCAATTGTGCAGTGAAAAAAAAGAGCACTGCAGTCTAAATCAGTGCAGACTGTATATTAAATAGGTTGAAATCCTATTTAATCTACGATCTGTGGTTGAAGCGAGCTGTTTTCTCCCAGCACCTCCTCTTCAGATGCAAAGATGCTCAGACAGGCTGCAGGAACACTGCAGGAGTGCAAGACGAGCACAGCTTTATAATTTCATAACAAGCGAGGAGGAGTTCTTCACTATCAGTTGATCAGCTGTTTATAACTGTCACTTGTCTGTCGATTTAAAGTTAAGCTGAAAACACACTCTGGAGTTTGACAGGCAGTCACTGAACTCAAACTCCATTCACATGTTGCTCAATTTAACCGTTATAAAGATCTACTCTTTCTAAAAGATGAATGATTTTGTACAACTCACAAACATATTTGGCAAACATTTGCCATTAATTTGAACTCTAATTAATGTGAAACGTTATTCCAGCCCAGAATATAGATTAGCATGTTTCCTTAATTTCTGATGAGGTATCGTGGTCATTTTATGATAAATTACGGAGAATTTCATCATAAACTTCACAAAAATACTTTTGCAGAACATTTGTCTAAGAATTCAAGTTAAATGGTTTGATAATCTGTCAAATCAGATATCAATACTGGAAATATTTTTTGATAATTTATCAGCTCCGATATTTATCGTGCATCTCTAGTTTGAATACTTCTGATCTCTAAAAATGAACAGTAGAGAAATAAAAATTCAGTGAGTGTATAACATGGGCAGTTGGTTAACAAACAGAGTCATTTATTATTCGAGCGTCTAATAATAAGTGATGCTGCCACTGGAAACGATGAAAAGTGAAACGTACGTCAACATTCCTCTCAGTTTTCCGTGTGTGCAGCAGGAACGCCTGGTGTGACTTGACGCCTAAGGAGTGGGTGCCTCACCCTGATCAGATAAGAGTAATGGAAGCGAATGAAAAGACCCCTGTCCCTGATGGCCACAGCAAAATGGATGTGCTCCCTGAGGTGTACCTCTGGTATCATCCACGCCTGTGGACACAGATTTATTGCCCATTAAAAAGCTACACTGAAATGTACCTCTTAAAATGGTGTGTTTATCCTGTTGAGAAGTCCTTGTAGGAATGAAACGAGACAACAGTGAGCGACGACAGACAGACCGGGCCTGAGTCAGTGTGACAGTGTGTGCTGTGAGCCAAGTTCAAATAAGATTTAATGCCATTTAAAAACCTAAATTGATCTTTACAATTTCATTTTAACAAAATGAACCCCAGATGAAATCAAATATTCCAAAATGAACATTTCTTTTTTTTACTTACACTATACACACAGCAGTGCTCTTATTTCCTATTTTACAGAGGAAACGGTTTTTAAACAAGATTAAGCAAGCAGGGAATCAAAATAGGTACAATCTGCAAGGATTACAAAAAAATGGAAATCAAAGCAATCTATAACAATCAGCAATAAATATGACATCTACATCATCTACATGATATCGCTTAACAAACACCAAAAATAAGGAACAGTATACTTATTGATATATTTCTCTGGAAAAAATCAGAATTGACATTGTTTACTCTGAAGCCATAAGTAAACACATTTAGTTTTAGAGTTACATGTTAATACACAGCATTTTGCACAAAGGAGTAGAACTAAAACATCAACATAGATCAACTCTGGTTTAGTAATTTCCGTATCATACACCTCTCCTCATGTGTACAATGTGACAGGACCATTTACAGCTGATGGAGGAAAAAAAAAAAGAAAAGACGTGAGATACAGCAAATAAAGGAACATTGACCGAGATAATCGTCGTGTGATGAGTCAGCGGCACATGCCCTAGCCTAAAAAACCCTGGATACACGCAATCAACACAACCTATGACATTTAATGTGTTGATTGTTTTCAACATAACCTTTTAAAACCATGTTAGTGATTTTGCTAAGTCAAAGGACATTTACACCAAGACTTGTTGTTATCCACTTCTACACAAAAGTCAGTCAACTTAAGCCTGCTGTACAATCGGGAAATGTCTGACATTTTCACATTTAGTCCCACTTCTCATTAAAATTCCAGACGGATTCTCCACTTTTTCCTCTTTTTTCCCCTTTTTTTTTTTTGTCTTTTGGTTTCTCCACTCTTGGTCTTAGGTAAATGAAATTTCCCAGGCTAATTAAAGCCTATTAAAGACAGGTAATGTCAGGGCTGGTGGCAGGACCATGACAAAGTGCTGATAATTGTCTGCCAGACTCACTAAATCCACCTGTCCTGCAATTATCGCTCTCCCCCTGCCTCTCCTGACACATTAATCCACTGCGGGGCCCGTTCAGCAGCCTGATGCCTCAAAGTGCATCCTGCAAACACAGATGTTGGATTTCACACTAGTTTAGCACACACATGCCTTAGGATGATTGCAGCAGAAAACCCAACACATTTTAAGGAGCACACAAGACAGCAGCCAGGGTAGAGAGAGAGGGGAAGTCACGGCCCTCCTGGTGGACCAACATGGGACCTTATTTCAGAAAGAATATGAACAGAAATTGATGTTTGAATTGTGTCATGTTTAACACACGATGTTTGATAATTTAAAAGCAAATTTTACAAGTCAGGAAAGTCACTGTTTGGTACTGGTAAAGGTTTTTCGTGCAATTAATTTGCATGTTAACATTTTTTGAATCTGTTCGTATCTAATGCAGGCTTTCACGTCGATGGCAGAATTTCACTGAGCGATATTCCACCTTTTATTTTTTTTTTAGACCAATGTCAGTTTTTCTGAAGCTTCACTTCCAACATGAGCACATCTGACCAATCAAAGTGCATTTTGCTGACGTTATTGTTTCACCAAAACGATATGATTGATATGATAAAAGGGGGGAAACTACAGACGACCATTTCAGAGAGAGCGAGCTTCAGTATAGAGATGGTGTGGATATCAAACCGTCTATGGAAAACATCTTTGTCAAAACTTGCAACTAAGGCTGCACAATTAATTGCGATGTTATCGAAATCGCGCATGGCCAAGTGCAATATCCAAATCGCAGAACTACAGGAAAACTGTGTGACAGAACAGCATTATTATAAGGTACTGTAGTGCTGAAATGTGTATTGAAATCACAATTTCAGTCAAAATAATCGCAATATAACTTTTTTTCCCCTACATATCGTGCAGCCCTACTTGCAACCGGGCGACCCCCCTCCTGACAGAGAGTGTGAATGGACCAAATGTTCACTGTGCACAGCTGGAGTCTTTTACAGATCATATAACACATTTTACCTACGGCTAGCCGCTGCTCTGGGTCAATCGGCTCTCTGACTTTATTCCCCTGCTTCTTCAGACTTGGTGCCATCCTGAAATACGCCCCCAAGCAGCTGCGTTTCAGTATCAGTTCCTGAACCAAGCAGTGAAACTCACCGAGTTCTCCTCTCTTACCCAGTATTGGCTGCATCCAGATATGTTTTTGTTCTTCTTCTTATTAAATAAAACAACCCCCGAGTCATGTTTACTATATTTTAGCCTGGTGCGATTTATTTTTAGAAGCATAATAATGTATTTGCAAATTTGTTTTGCGCTTCATGTGAATAGTCCGGCATGTCGGAATTTCGCCTCTGAAATATTTGCAATCTCATGCTGTTTATTTTTGTTGCTGTTAGTGTGTAAAGGCCTTAAAACTGTGAAGATACGTAATTAGAAAAACTACACACATAACACGAAAGAACACGGGACTACATTAAAGGACCAGGAGCTGCTGGAGAAAACATTTTACAAAAGGTAACATTAAAAGAAACAGTGATGTTGGTGTTGATACGACAAACTGCAACTTTCCTGACTTAAAAAATGCTTTTTTAAATGTACAGATATCATGTGTGTAATTCATGGCACATTTCAAACGGGAACAATAAATTGTCTCCCAGCAGTGACTAGAGTTATTAAGTTTTCTGAAGTAACGGTACACAACATTTAAACTGGGAATTCGGAATTGCTGAGTTTCCAGGAAAAAAATTCAACTGGAACACCCCCTGCAGCTGGATTTCCACGTTGGAAAAGTCAGAGGAACCTCACCAAACCCAAACTTATAATAAATCAATATGGCTGCTCCATGCGTCAACAGTAGTAAAGCCGTTTATCAGCACTTGTGTCTCATTGAATCAGTTGTGCACACAACGCTGTCTGTGGACACGTTGCTACACTGCGCAAAACACCGTGGAACGCGCTGTTATCGAGCTCAGAAACGTATTTTTCCAACTTGTACAGGATCAATTGGTCCCATGGGGCGCACTGGAAGGGCCGTGGCTTCACCTCTCTACTCATGGATGGATGATTATGCTCTCTGCTTGCCTTTGGATTCAATGTGTTGGATCAATTTATTTTGTCATGGGCACATGATCAATCACTTTATTTCACTCCCTATAAGAGATAAAAGATAGATTGTAAGGCCATATTAATTATTCACAGCTCCTTGATAAAACACCCATTGATCAAACTAATCTAAAATATTAGACACTGTCCTGCCTGTGTTCTGTTAACAGGTATAAATGGATGTCAGCTCGACTCGGAAGGCAATGAACAGATCATTTTGACTAATCAGCCAAAATGTGGCGACGTCTCAAATGTGAAATATCTAATTTTATGCCCTGTTTAGTAACAATTCAGATGTCTTGGTGTTGTAATAATTAGCATGACTCAAAGTCTTATTGTATTTCATCCCATAACTGACTGAGGTGAGGAAACTGTTTTACAATGCAGCGCTGGCACAGAAGTCAGTAAGCACTTCCAACTGAGAGGCTGCTTGCCTATGGTCTAGCCTTGAAGAAAACATCTGGACAACATGCTAATTACACCAGTGGTTTACGGAGAACATGTGCTGTTGTGATTGGGGAGGAGTCACCCAGGGTTGGTAGCTAGCTCGGAATCCCAAATCAACCCCTAAAAAACCAAGTCCCTGGACACCTAACTGTCTCGTGTGCAGTATATATACAAAAGTTTTGCATCAAATCCCTCCAGAGTGTGTCCCATCAGAAGTTCCTGCAAACATGTCTCGGGTATTTAGGTATTTCGGGACGAGGAGCTTTAGAGGTTGACTTTTACATTATTTGAAGATCAAACAAAAGGTTGACGCACGCTAACAACAGCTAGATCATCCTGTGGAGGAGTAAGGTGTGTCGCTATGGTAGTTGTAGTCAGGGCATACCTTCTGCACCAGTTTGTAGTCTACACTGTAAAAGGCTATATAGATGCATATGACTTTGAAGGGCTTCGAGCACAGCCAGGACACGTGGCTCTGCGTCTGCTCCTGATAGCACACCTTGGACGGGTCGAAGCTGCACAGCGCAGTCTTCTTGTTGCGGTCCGTCTTCTCGTACTCAATGCGACAGTTGAATGATTTGGTGTCTTTGGTCTCCAGCGTGGACTGCTGGGCGATCTCAAACTCCACCACCTTGGAGGGCGGCACCAGGCTGACCGACACGTTCCCCATGCCCGTGGAGTTGTGGCGGAAGTAAACGCTAAAGGTGCCGTTCCCGTGGTCCACGATCTTCCCCGTGATCAGCAGGTTAAGTTTGACAGTCTTGATGTTGGAGTGGAAGTCCCCCCACCCGAACATCTTTTTGAACTTGCCAGTCTTGACGATGGGCCTGCGTTTAGTTCTGGCCTGTGCACCCTGAACATCTGTCTGGTTAGATAACCAGTCCCAGAAGTCCTCCATGTTCTGTAAATATGTAATTTCCCTCATGTTGCTCTTGAACCCGGGGGAGCCCCTGGCAAACAAACGCAGAGGGTTGAGGATCCGTGGACTGGCCCCCGTGGGAGAAATCTTCTGTTCATTATCACTGTCGCCCCATTCGATGAGCTCAGTGGCTCCTCCATGCACTTTCCTGCATGTGACCTTTAGAGAAAGCAGAGAACAGGTAGAAAAATAACATTAAATGACATAAAATATACTATAATTCTGTAATATTTTCTTGCTGAATATTATGACACAATAATTACACCATATTCCCAATTATTTTAGAGTTTTTGTTTGTTTTTCTGAGGATAAAATCCACCGGTGCACAATGATGCAGTTTGTTCAGAATAAATACAAAACAGCACAATGTAGTTTACATGGACAATGATAGTTTTCACAAACCAGACATGGAAGAGAAAATAAATAAAATAAATTCAGCGCTGATTAACAATTTATCTCTGGTGATTGCTCTGTAAAAAGCCCCAGCAGCACTAAGAATAAAGAAAACAGCACTTCAGCACTAAAGATGGAAAAGAAAAATACCCATTTGTAATAAGGCTGCTGAAGGAGTGTATGATTGATGAGACATTTTATTGAAAATACAAAAAAGTTCAGGAGAGCCGCTCGATTCCTTGGCACAATAAAATGTATTAAAGGAATCATGTTGCCTTTCTGAATTTTTCTGTGCTTTCAATAAAAAAAAAAACACAAAACAAGAAAAACAAAATAGCCTAAATTCACTACTTAAAAACAAGGACACAGAAAGAAATGGCACTCAGTGAAACAACAAAACAATCATAAATGCTTATAACTGCTCACATCAAGTGTCTTAATGCTTATATACAAATATATACACAGAATATTAAAAACCACACAACCTCTGTTCCTTACAAGAGAATAAATGTAAGGAGTGTTATCTTCTTTAAGTTAAAGGAGTAGTTTGGGGAGATCAGCTCATTCACACTCATACTTATTTTGATATATTAGGCTAAATATTAGCTTAGCTTCACAAAAATAATTGGAAAAAAGAGAAACAGCGAGCCTGGCTGTCTCCAAAAGTAAACACAACCTGCCTACCATCACCTCCAGAGCTCATTAGTTTACTTTCCCTTCGTTTTGAGTCTTTATGCTAAGCTAAGCTAATCTGACAGGCTGCTTGTGGTAGCTTTATATTTACCATGGCATGATGGGTATCAATCTTCTCACCTAATTCTCAGCAAGATAACAAATACGAGTGTTTCTTAACATGTGAAGCTCAAATCTCAATTTTGTAACATCGGATTTTTACAATAGTCACAATTTACAGCACATTCAAAGCATTTTCAACTTGCAGACCTTCTCTACTTCACACGATGAGCATCACTTGTCTTACTTGTCAGTTTTGGAACAAAACCACGTGACTGGATGAGCAAATGGCATGTTTTCATGTTTTTGATGTCAGTACACCCCTTGGTTACACAGTGTTAAGGATGTTTTGCAAAATAGTGTCAAAGAGGAACTTGTTTTGGTGGAACATTTGCATGTCGGTAGGCGAGCTCTGGCATTAAAATGACTACATCACTCTAAAGGAAAGGTAACAGCTGTTATCTTGTTTACGTTCGTACCATTAGCGTCCCAGGTACTAATTTGTTTTTTCAGCATATTGCTTACAGCTCAGAGGTCAGACTTTATAAAAGGTAGCAATAGCGGATGTCGCTTGAAACAAGTGACCAATGGCAGACTTATACCTGCAGTGTGCATCCAGTGAGTCCGACTAGTAATTTTATCTCATGAATCACTTAGCAAATAAAACCCTAGTTAAAGCTACTACAAGGAGTCATTATTATTGCTGTTGCCTCTATATGAACTACATATGCCACCATGCCGGCTTCTCCTTGAAATCAGATTAAAGTAGCCTGTATTTACATTTTCCCAGACAAGTTACAGTGAATAGTATTTCAGCTAGTTAAATTGAAGAGAGATTTTTACTTAGATAATTTTATATTTTGACGTTATATTTTGTGATTAATATTATGAAAACACTACTACTTTTGTCCACAGGGGCCCCCAAAATCAAGAAAATATTGAAGTCCCTTGTAGTAGCTTTAAACTAAAAGCAATTTGATTTTGCGAATAAACGCACAATATTTAAGTTCTGCCACAAGGATTCTCAATAACAAAAGACAAATCTTGACGATGTCTTAAGTAGCGGGGATCGAAAAATCTGTCTTACATGACCCAGGCAAAATCATGTTCACGGACAGAGGCTCAGTAGCTCGCGTTGTGTTTAGTCATGTTCGCTGACTTCCTTCCTCTCTCTCTGACGTATCCGACGTATCCTTTGTTTTCCACTGACATATATTAGAAATAGACGACATGAGAGCTCCACAAAAGTGAAGACAAAGTATTTTAATGGTCATAAATCCTGCCTCCTCAATGTTAATAGGTGGGACATGGGCCAAAATAAAAGATGGTTTCTGTCATTTTAGGCAGTTCTTATCACGCTGATGTTTGTTCAAGTGTCCATTTTTATGTTTGTTTGGTTTTAATTGGAGCACTCGTATTTGGAACATTTTGGGCTCAGTTTTTTTACAGTGGGATGAAGCGTAGCTGCGGCGTCCATCTTTATTTAAAGTCAATGGTGTTTTTACAGAAGTTATTGTAAATAGCGGCTAGTGGAAAACACGCACCTAACCTTAAATAAATTCCCAATTTCTTTGGGTTTGACCATTGGAAACATTTGGGATAATGTAAGTACACAACTGAACAAGATATATAACATATAGGTCTTGCATTTTTAGACATTTAACGCAGAAATGCTACATATTATAGCTTTAACTTGCAAAAGATAGTAAAAACAAGAAACACAGATTGCAGCATAAGGGGAATGAACTCCAGCTGGGCTCAGATTTGCATAAAGCTCCTGATATATTAGGACGACTTGTCAGATTACATGACAATGAAAATCCTCAGGACTTAACATGTGAGCCGGCCTCACATCGGCGGTGCTATTCTTAGATACCCCCGTGCACATGAACTTTAGCTTGTATTGGTTCCCAACAATAACCCAGGCTTCTCCGGCAGTATGGTAAAGTATGTACTAAGTGCTAATCCGGACGCAGCAATGAACTGTGATCCCTCCTTGTACCTCAAAGCCTTTTAGCTTCAGGAGCGATTCCTGGTCCACTTCAGATAAAGCTTTAATAATTCACGGCAATAAGCTTAGCTAGTTTTATTAGTAATTAGTAGTGCCGGCTTTCCCCGGGCCCGGTTGTAGGGATCACTGAGAGAAGCAGATGTTGAAAGCACCGAGCAGCGGCTGTTTGAATTCTCACTGAGCTGCTGCGCGCTACTTCCAGACTAATTATAATTTTGCTGTAAGCCTAACTGAGGCACATGTGTACAAAGCTAACAAACTAGGTCTGTCTGCCACAATTTGTTTTGTCACACTCACATTCCCATAAACCTCCCCATTCAAGTGCTACATACGTCTTATAATTAGAGCTTTTCTTTACTAGGCTGCTTATGTCACAGGCTGTAGTAACACCTTAATGCAGCGAGCAGGACGTAATGGCTATCTGGATATGTAATGTGAAATCAATGTGTCTCCCACGGACAGTGAGCCGGGCCCATCTATCAGCCCCTCACAATGCTTTAATTAAGACAGTTGCTCCCTGTAAACATGGATGAATGAGGCAACACTGTAATAATGTCGCTCAGTCATTTAATCAACCAATTCCAGGGGCAGTATTCCCTCACTGATACCGCTGCCACTTAGTAATACCTCATGTGAGCTCGGCTGTTAATTTGATTTGACTCTTACGACATCACAATAACAGGCGACGCCGAACATAAAATCTGCGGGACTCGCCGCTCCCAACAGGAACATTTCTTCACCGCTGTGAACAAAGAAGAACGTGGCACTCGTCTTCCCACCAGCCCGAGCTGTTATATCCGTTACACATTAGGTGTCATGCTGCGCGGCTTCAGAGGTGAACCCAAATTTTGTCTTTCAGTGTAAATCTCAGGTGAGCTTTGTATGGGATGATTATAATGGAAATGAGCGAGGAGTTTAAGTATGATGAGCAACTGGGGAAATTGCTGTGACAACAAGGGGATCAGCAGAGGGATATCTAATACTTAAATGCCCCGAGAGAGATGAAGCACTGGGAACTTGAAAGCTTGCACTGACACATAGGCTTTGGTTTCTCTCTCTCTCTCTGTCGCTGTCTCCCTGCACACACACACACTCGCACACACACCTCGTTCATTTAGGCGGAAGTGCTGTCTCTTAAAAACAGACTAAAGGAATCAGAGTTTTTGTACAACAAGATGCTGTGGTGTAAAAAAAAAAGAAAGAGGCAAGGTCTGATGAAGGAGAATCTACAAAAGCTTAATTAAGATTTCTTAATCGGTGCTGCTGAGCTAGAGGCATTTCAGGGCGACTTGAAACAAGACATTATTATGATAATAACTGCAGACTTATGGAGCTGAAAACACCAGACCTCATTTCAACAGCACGAGGCAAAGTGACTGGTGGCAGGCAAACGCCGCAGATATCTGTCTGTGTGGTTTAGCCTCTTCCTTTTCCTGTACGTCCTAAACAAAAACACAGAGAGGTGCAGGAACCGTACAGCCCCGAGCAGAGACGTCTATATAGCACAGCAGTCAGAGGCATGTCTGCCTTATAAAAGACCAGTCGGCAGTAAACATAAAGGAGGGCGAACTATAAATGCCGTCAGTAATTTTAATGGATATACACACAAAAACAGTGAAGTCTGACCGACACAAGTTTTTATTTTCTTTATACTGAAGCTGCTGTTCCGTTAATATTCACTATCTTCAGACGTCATGACTTAAACTCATAGTAAACACTGTATTTCCTCTCTGAAACATTTAGTTCTCTCTCATCCATGATAAACGCTTCAGTTTACAATAGAGCTGCAACAACTTATCGATTAACTGACTGTTAATCAACTATTAAATTAATCACCAACTATTTTGATAATCAGATAATCGTTTGAGTCATTTTTTTTATTAAAAGAGTGTCCAAATTCTCTGACGTCAGCTTCTCAAAGGTGAATATTTTCTGGTTTCTTTACTCCTCTCTGACAGTAAACTGAATATCTTTGGGTTGTGGACAAAACAAGACATTTCAGGACGTCACTAACAACAAATCGATTAATCAGGAAAATAATCAAAAGATTTCATCGATAATGAAAGTGATCAGTAGTTGCAGCCATAGTTTACAATATTGTGGCTAGTTAATTGAGATTTAACAGACAGTACCACAGGTCAGAGTGTTACATAACTGTAATTTACACCATGGTAATCTCAGGAGCAAAAGCGAAACATTTTTTTGTTTTTAAAACGTTATCAATGTGTCAGAGACACCACGTCTTTAATTCTACAGTGGAAACAAAATTTACACCTTCAGTTAAATTCAAATGCACAACTGGATGAAGATAAATATGATGGACTTTTGAGCACCAATCTAACATATTCAATTTAATTATAAATATTAAACTCATTTATACAAAACAAAATATATATACAGTATATGTGTTAAAAACAGTTTACACTACATCAGACCACACATGCTGATGTATATAAGAGCAGGGACAATATTATCTGTCTTTTCATATATTTATCGGTATCAGTGTCTGACAACTAACAAGAATTTGTTATTTATGCCGATGTCAAAAATATGTTTGAAGTTATTTATGCTATAGAGTCAACATTACATGGTTTGCTCTCCATAAAGTTTATTTTTCAACAGTAAAATGTGCGGCTCACACATATCTTTAAATTATATCAGAAATGATTGTTTCTGGGTGACACTTTATGATATGAAGAGTACATGAATTAATCATGAATTCATGCATTAAAATGAATTAATTAATTAATGTGTTACTTCATGAACTGTTTGGAATGAGAATTAACATCTTCTCATGAATGACTTAATGCAACAAGTACAGTGTTTCAATCATCATGATTTCTGAGTTATTAATAATATTAATTTCTTCTTCACACGTAAGTCTGCAGTCAAAGGGCGCTAAAATGTTTTATGTTGAATTCAAAGTGATGTAGTCATGATTGCATTTGCATTATTTCATGTTTGTGTCCCTTCAGCTAACATGGTGACCTGTTTTGTATTTAACACCGATTAATAATGCATGAAGCGAAATGTATTAAAGGGATAGTTCACCCAGAAATAAAAATTCAGTCTTTATCTACTCACCCTCATGCCGATTGAGGGTCGGGTTTATTTTATTAGTCTGCAAACCATTGCCTGAGTTTCACAGGAAAACAGCGTTGCAGAATCTCCCAAACAATGGAAGTGAATGGTGACCAGTTTTCAAACTTAAAAAACAACCGGAAAAAAACAAAAACAAAATGCCTCCATACTGCTCATGTGACGTAATCCAAGTCTCCTCGAGTTCTGACATGCTGTTCACACACCGTCACACCACACACACAGTTCAGACAGTGTGCATGTGGCTCCAAGTTAAGGATCTACAGTGAAGATTCAGGCTAAAAACATGTCGTAAATAACATTTTTTTAAAGTAAACTTGGCATGTTGGGGCTTTAGGAGACGTGAATTACACCAGACGAGCAGAATGGAGGCACTTTATGTTTTTATTCTGCTGTTTGTTTACATTTGAAAACTGGTCACCATTCACTTCCATCGTTCGTGAGATTCTGCAACACTGTTTTCCTGTGAAACTCCAGCAGGGTTTTGTGGAGTAAAAAAAGACAAACCCGACCCTCAACCGGCATGACGGCGAGGAGACAATGACTGAATTTTCATTTTTGGGTGAACTATCCCTTTAAGCATTAAAAGATCAGCTGGACGAAATGATACTAAGCTCACAAAATGTACTTCAGACTAAAAAACATTATAAGACAAATAATTAATTAGTAATTCATGAGACAAGCAAAATATTAACATTTGTTATTTATCAGTGTTAAATACAGATGAGGTCACCAGTTTTGAAGAAGTGATGCTTAGTTAATCATGATTATAAGAATTCAACAGAGCACATATGCATGTTGTGACTGGTAAGTCTTTTTTTGGCTTGTCCCTTTAACTGCAGACTTACCTGTGAAGAAGACATGAACATTATTAACAGCTCAGAAATCAATTAAGGTATTAATTAAGCTATTGTTCTTGAATTAAGTCATGCATGAGCTGCTGTTAATTCTTGTACGTTCCTGATAGTTCATGAGGTGCTACATGAATGATTTTTTTTCATGGATTAATTCAGGATGATTCATAAACCCGTTATCATAAAGTGTTACCTGCATTTTGTACATTTATCATGTCAGCCTCTATATCATAGTCAGATTTTAGCTCTCACATATCCTTACTGGTTTAACATCAATATTTGTTGCCACATGTACCATAAATTTGCCTCCTTCAAGGTAGAATCGGCAGAATTTGCTGTCCGAGCTGTTCATAAATGCACCAGAAAGATATTTTATTGCTGAGTCTCATTCCAAGGACGTTAAGTACCAACATTTTGGGTTTTTGTAAAGTGTCCCTGGCACAGAAAATAATGAGAAATACAGGCGGAGGTGAGGGTCTTGACAGATATATAACCACCACCACACCCTTCTCGTGGGTCATAAGCGATGATTGAAAGGCGTTATGTTTCTGAGTCTGTGCACTGTTTTTTTTTGTTTTTTTTGAAAATGTTGCATATTATACCTTTAATAGATTTGTCAGGATAAAGGTCGGAGGTTTTTTTTTTGCGAGTTCATCTCCACAACATCCTTGAAGCACGAGTACTTAGTCCTGCTGTCATTGACAGACAGTTCCTTCTTATATCAGAGAAGAAAAATGTTATTTATACTCGAGGCAGAGTTGAGTAAATTACCTACACATCTGCAGCCTTTTATCTTACTACACCAGCAATTATAGCATTAGATCCTCTCGTCACATTCTTATACGTGTGTCAAAAGCACACTCGCAGCTGAGTGAAACTCTGATCTTGGATGTGGGATTAACTGCAAAATATTGTTACTGCAGAGGTGCTTCCTTTTACTTTGAAAGTCTATTCACAAACAGCCTTGAAGAAAACCAATGAACCAGTGTATAAAATCTGAGTCGAGCCTTTGAAGTGAAATAGATTTTAAATGGCTCCTTTAAAATATTATTCTCTTCTTGTTTTCATGAACATCTTCCTATATAAACTTGGACGTCTGCCTTTAGTTTGAAGTTAAAAAAAAAAAAAAAAACCTGGGTGTCATTTTTGACCCCGAGCTAAACTTTAAATCACATTTCAGCAACTTTACTAAAGTTGATTTTATCACCTAAAAGATGTCAGTATCTCTTTGGAAGATGCTTTGTTTATCTCGCTTAGATTACTGTAAAGCACTGAATTACCCAAACAGACCATTGATGTGCTGCAGCTTGGAGGAGAACATATTACAGCAGTATTAGCTTCATTACTCCGGCTACCTGTAAATGTTGAGGACTGATTTTAAAATTATATTCCTCGTTTTTGAGGCTCTAAATCGTTTAGCGCCTTCGTACGTCTCCGATTGTCTAACAAAGTTAAGTTCCAAAACGCTTGTTTGAAAATGTTTCACAAAAATATGATGCAGCAGTTTTCTGTTGTTATGCAAAAATTCCCACCACATGTAAGAAAAGCAGCTTCTGTTGACGGTTTTCAGAAGCAGCTCAAAATTTAATTAATTTTTAATTAATTTAGTCCATTTTTAAAAATTTGTTTTATGGCTTTAGGACATTGTTTTTATCATAATTTACTTATTTGTCTTACCAGTGTTAGACAAATATTTATCTCTCAAGGATTTGAGAATTAGGACCCAGATAATAATTCATGAAAAAAAAAATGTGTTAAAAGATTTCAAAATGTAAAACTAACAATACATGGGTGTAAAAATGTACTATTATAACCATATTTGTTTTAGAATATAATTTTTATGAAAATGTTGGCCCTTTAAAGTTGTGTCCCATTTATACAAAAACATGATTTAATCAGGCATAAAAAGGTTTAGCTCCACATACTCTAAGGACCCGTGTCTCACTTCCTGGTTTAAAAAGAGCAG
>JAJHUR010107161.1:5343-21165 GCA_027495735.1 Lutjanus campechanus
AGAAGACACGGATATGAACTTCCTCCAGTCTGTAAAGCTTCAGATCTTCTATTGTTGTTTCCAGCGGACTGAATGTGAGACTCAACGCTTCACTTCTTCTTCTGCTGTTATTATCTCCTCCTTCTCTTCCTTCTCTTCCTCCTCCTCCTCTTCCTCCTCCTCCTCCTCCTCTAAAGGGTCAGTTCACGTCCAAATCAAACATATTTCTCCTCTCACCTGTCGTGCTGTTTATCTTATCGTATCTTAAATAACAAATTTTATGTTCAAACCATGTAATGTTTGGTGTTTTGTTTTGTAATAATATTTCTGCAATAACCAAAGTAAACTGGTTTATTCTCAGTTATTATATGGATGGAGAACACAAAGACCGGATGGAATCAAAGTTTTGGCATAAAAGTCTGAAGACATGTAAAGAAAGAGTGAGAATAATGACTGAAGGTCTCAGACTGTAATGAAAGTCAGAATATCAGAACATGGAACGAGCTGCAGCCTCTCGTCCGTGAGTAGATGCACGATTCTGTCTGTGTGGTGACAGTTTGAGGAGGAGGTGAAAGCAGAATCATTGATTCTCAACCAGATAAAACTCCTGCAACACTTTCAATGCACAGAAGATGTTTATTTGCAGACGACTGACCGTCAGACCGGAGACCCTGATGAAGAATGTTCTCTCCACTCCAGCCTCCGGACAGAGTCTGAAGAAAAACACTCCAGAAACCAGGTCCTGATCTCTGCTGTTAGTGTCATGTAGTTCCATCATAGTGGAGAGAAGTCAGACGTCTCATATTAAAACTATCAGAGGTCTGCAGGCTTCAGCCTCTCTGGAGCCGCTGAGCTGTGGATGAAGGTCAGGATGCACATTTTCAGTGTGAAGGCGACACATTTTTACAGAATGTAAGAATCACTTCAGCTCTACAATAATGAAAAATGAAAGTTAAAAAATGAACCATATCATTTTTTGTCAAATCCTGAGTGAGCAGCTGGAGAAGAGACGCAGGTCAGTGAGCCTCTGATGAAGATAAACATCAGTGAACTGTCCCTTTAATAATAATAATAATAATAATGTTCCACAGGATGTGAAACATGACGCAGCGTTAAATTTAATTAAGAACATGTTGAAGAAAACATCACAGGAATCAGTTTAAATCTACATCATGTGATCAAACTCCTCATTTTAACTCAAATGTTTTAACATCTGAAAATAAAAATATTTGTTCAAATGTGAAACAAGTTGATATTTTCTGATGTGAAGTTTTATTTCCTGTCTTCTCTCTGATGTTTCTGAGTGTTTGCTGCCACCTGCTGGTCCTGATCACACAACACACGTCTGATCATCGCCTGCAGACGTCTCATCATCAAACATCTGAACTCAACAGTTTCTTCATCCTTCACATCTTCAACAGTCACAGGACGGTTTGACTCAACAAAGACGGTTTCAGACGCAGAAACGTTTTTCATGATATTCTTTATGAATCAGACCCTGACAGCAGTTCACAGTTCAACCAGTTCACATGAATTCTGAACTTTTCTTTCAGTTTTGTCGAAAATCTGCAACTTTTCCACAAATATGACATCAGACACGTTCGTCTCAGTGAACCCAGTCAGTGTTTTCTTTTATTATTCAATAGTTTTTTGCATTTATATATTTTTTATTTTGTCACAGGTGCTGAAAAGAACAGATGGTTTGTCTCTGTTATTGATATTTATCATCACTCTGACTCAGGTTTGTTCTTCCTGGAACAAGCTGCCTTTGATTGTAATTAATTCTAATTAATTACATATATATATTATTAATAATTCTATATAAAAATCACAACTTTCTTTTGCTCCTGTAGTTTCATTGTAAAAAAGCCTAAAAACATTATAACAAGCATCACAATTTCTTGGAAAAGCTGCTGTGAAATCAGACTTTTTAAGTCACAACAATCCCAGAAACATCAGTCGTTCAGTCAGACAGTCAGTCAGTCAGTCAGTCAGTCAGTCAGTCAGTCAGTCAGTCAGTCAGTCAGTCAGTCAGTCGTTCAGTCGTTCAGTCGTTCAGTCAGTCAGTCAGTCAGTCAGTCAGTCAGTCAGTCAGTCAGTCAGTCAGTCAGTCGTTCAGTCGTTCAGTCAGACAGTCAGTCAGTCAGTCA
The DNA here is from genome assembly GCA_027495735.1 of Lutjanus campechanus. NCBI lineage: Eukaryota > Metazoa > Chordata > Actinopteri > Lutjaniformes > Lutjanidae > Lutjanus > Lutjanus campechanus. Next base: position 7,473 of record JAJHUR010107161.1, read on the forward strand.
GTCAGTCAGTCGTTCAGTCGTTCAGTCAGTCAGTCAGTCAGTCAGTCGGTCAGTCGTTCAGTCAGTCAGTCAGTCAGTCAGTCAGTCAGTTCCTGATCCTCACAGTGACTCATCTGTCTCGTGCACTTTAGACTCAGAAACAGCTGATTTTGGGATCTGCAGCTCCGAGTGACTTTCCTGACTTGTTCGAGTCACTGACTCGATGTTTTCAGGTCTGTGCTGTAGTGTTTGTGTCTGTGTTTGTGTCTGAGTCTAATGAGTGAATCAGTCCTGTTAGTGGAGGTCAGTCTGAACCCCTGCAGGAGTTTTCCACAGACTCATGAAGGGGGGACCAGGGCAAAAACTGATCAACTTTCTACATCAACGAAACTGATCATTCAAGTTCCTGCGTGTTTATTTTTGACTTGGCAGATTATTTCCAGAGAACCTTTAATAAATGTTTGAAATAACCAAAATACTTGATTGTTTTTTGAGACAAAGACTCACTGAGAACTCGGGACGGCCGAGACTAACATGATCTTTACAAGTTAACTTTGGACCGGGGAGGACCTGAGAGACCCCGACACTGAACCAGGTTAGAAACCAGACCTGTGGGGAACTCGCTCATCTTTAACGGATCTCTGACGTGTCTACGTGTTTTATATACGTCTTCATATTTGTGTATTTTTTAAAATATTTTCTCTATTATACAGTTAGATCACTTAGAAATGTGGGAACACAGACACACACCTGACTTCTGTATAACTGTATATTTATCTTGTATTTGTTTGTGTGTATTGTTGTTTACAGTAACGCGTGTTGTGTTGCCTTGTGTATGAAATGTTATATAAATAAAGACTGAGTTGAGTTTTTTCTCCCTTCTTTTATTTACCTGTTATTTTTCATTACTTTTATTTTCTCTGTTTTTAAGCGTATTTCTGCTCTTTGGTCATTTTAAACTGAAAGTGAACATGATGATTAAAATGTCTGTTTGATAAACGTATCAGATCTGCAGCAGGTTCAGTCAGACAGAACAAACTCTTATTTATTATAATCCCGACATGTTTATCCTCCATCTTCAGCATTATTGTTGTTTTACAGTATGTGAACCACTGTTGTATATTTTTATTTATTTATTTATTTTTTATTTTGTGATATTTTGTTGCATACGGTGGTTTAATGCACTTTCTTCTTTATGTTTATACACACACGCTTCACTGGGAGCAACTGTAACACAAACAGGGATCAATAAAGTTTTTCTGATTCAGGAGTCACAGAATATTAAATCAAAACATAATCATCACAAAAGTATAAATCAGGTTTTCAGGATTCAGACGAGACTTTTGGGTTTTTTAGATAAAAAGTGATTTAATCTGTTTTTTTTCTTTGTGACACAAACAGTGTTCGGCTCAGAACCGGTCGGTCGCACACTTGAATCAAAATATACACGTTTCATCATCAGATATAAAACCAACAATCAGCTCTCAGACACGTAACTGTGGTATAAAACACGTATGTACACTTTAACACCCCCCCGCCCCGCCCCGCCCCGTCCTCCCCCCACCCTCCCTCCACCTGCTACTGACTCACTGGTCCCAGTCCGGCCTCGCCCGTCTCACCCGACACTGTGATGCATTCGAGTCACCTGGGAAAAAAACAGTCCAAACGTAAACGCGTCCTGTGTGTGAGCGGCTCGTGTAGTGATGAACGACGTGTTGGAGTGTTTTCATTGGTCCACTTCATCCGATAAAGACACGAAGAAATGAAACACCTGCTCACATCATCTGTTCTCAACGTGACGACGACCAATCAGATGTCTGATGGAGACTTTAAACGTCGGCATCGAGTTTATTCTGCAGCAGCGAAATTTATGGCCTTCTGCTAGAAAAAGTCCAACGTGACGGCGCTCAGAGTTCCTGCTCGTGAACTCTGACGTGATGAAGCAGCAGCTGTCAGACGTCACAACAAACCATCAGCTTAAAGGCAACATACGTTAGATTAACCTGCACTGAATAAAATAATAACAATACTTGGTCACAGTCAGCCATGTTTTTGACTTTAATGTTTGACAGCTGTTCATATCCAAGAACATTTCATCACTGTAGACTGAGTTAACATTTTTTATCTACTGTGATGTTTCAAAATGTGCATAAAATTAGGTTGATGGAGACACAGCTGATGTTTATTCTGCGTCGTTTCCTGATGGTTTCTGATTGGCTGGTTTGCAGACGTGTCGCAGCAGCAGTTCAATTGGTCATAAATTTCTGACAAAGGCCGTCTTTGATCTCCAAAACTCTAAGTTGACCGTCGGTGGACATCAGTGAGCTCTAAGATCACCAACCAGAGGTTTCAGCCTGTTTCTCTCGCAGTGTTTAAAGGTACAATCTGTAGATCTGTCAGTTTCTGTTTGTAAACGCACCAGAAAGAGAGCTGATTGGTCGATTGTTTGAAAGGTAGGAGTGGAGGATGAGGTCATGGGTCCTGGGTGATGATTGAGAGGGATCATTTTTGTCTATGAATCTATGAGGGGAAATCCTGCATAGTTCAGCCTGAACACTGATCTGTGACTGACATGAGTTTTGTCCACAGACGGCTGTCGACTTCCTGTGAGCCTCAGGAACGAGACAGAACTTGTGTGTGGAAACATCTTCCAAACCTCCCAGGTGTCCTGAATGCACCACAGCAGCAGCTCGTTTAGAGGAAAGTGACGGAGCTTCGTCAGGTGAACGTCTGAGCGGCTGGAATGTCGACGTAATAATATTAAGACACACAGATAAACCAAACCAGCATCTCGTGGTTTCAGTACGTTTCTGACGGCCGCGGGGCTTCTTCTCCGTCAAACTCCGAACTCAGAGGAACTGATACCTGATGTACGACTCAGCGCTGCGTTGAAGGCACTCCACATTACATCTGGTTTTGCAATAAGAGACTGAAGTCACACCGGTGGGCTGAATCCAGTGAAGCGGTCGAGAAATGAATAAAAATATTCCCACAGGAAAACACCAACAGAGCCTGAACCAGTTCATCATCGTTCTTTCGTTTTGTTTTTTTAAGTCCTTAAAACCAGAAACCTGAGGCAGGCGGTTTGTTTGCATCTAGAAGGCCGTTTTTGGTTTCAGCTGTAGTGGATCACAAACTTATAAATAAAACCGTTCAGAGAAGCAACGTGACAGACAAGACAAGCTAACATCATCATGACTCACAAACCCAACACGACACAAACAAAACAACATTCGTCTGTGGATTGTAAAAGGCGGCGGAGCGGCGAGGAGAACCCACCGTGGAGAACCCACCGTGGAGAACCCACCGCGCTCGCCAAGACACCAAAAAACCCAACAAATTTAAGTTCAGGAATGATTAAAATATTGCTACAATATCTGATTTGAATAAAAGGTGATTGCATACATGGAAATAAAGAAATCAAAAAGGAATAGAAAATAAAAGAGAATCTCATCTAAGGACTAAAGACCCAGCAAACCCGCTAAAACAGACTCAGTTCACATGTTTGACGCTACAGTAACCAGCAGTACAAAACACTAACGTAAAGGACTGAAAACAACACCAATAAAATACACATAAAATATGAATATATCTGTAATACATCTCATCAACAGTAAACCTTTATCAACTGTAAACCTGCTCTTTGCCAATTTACAGAGGCATGATGGGAGATTTTTTTTTAAACATGTCAAAGTCAAGGTGATTCTGACTTGAGGAATAAGGCACAGGGATCATCTGAAGACCGAGGCCTTTCTGAACGAGGCCCGGACGAAGGTCTGACAGCATGAGGGAACATCCGGGACGTCCCAAACGCTGTCAGAGCTTTTAAAGACAGAAGTGTTGCTTCAGAGGGGAAACTTCAAAGAAGAGGATTAGAACCACAGGAAAACAAATGACAATCTGAGATTAAAGAAACAATTCTGAGTTAATAAAGTCAGAAGTATCTGATAAATAAATTTAGAAGGCTGACTTTAATTCCTTGATTCTGGGATTAAAGTTAAAAAGGCAAGCGTGGCTAAAAGGTATCAACTTCAAAACAAGAAGGACACGATCACAGTCTGAACTCCGACTATAATCTAAAAATCCTGACAAACTCAGAACACTGACTTTAATCTCCGACTTCTGAGATTAAATGCAGAATTCTGACTTCCTCCACTTATCTCAGAACTAATCCTCTTCGAAGGCAAAGGACCTAAAAAATGAGCTTTAAAAAAATAATTTAACATCACACCAGACTTCACGGTGGTTTCTGCAGACATGCGTTGGAATGATCGGAGTGTAGTGGACACCATCGAGGATTCAGATGGTGACGTCTGAGGCTCAGATGGAGGACTTGGAGAAGGAGACCCGCAGGTGGTGGTTCTCTCCCAGGTCATGGTTGTGGAACTCGATGAGGGACTCGATGGCCTCCTCCACTGAGCCCATCTGGATCAGAGCCATCTTGTGGTCCTTCCTGAAGGAGAGACCGAGAGGAGGTTATGAGACTCGATACAGGACAGCCACAAGGTCACATGATTAAATACAGTGAAAGGGGACAAGGTATGAATGCATATTTCAGGACAGGGGCCTCAGGACAAGGACAATGTCCTTCAGGGCAACTGTGAAGGCTTTGGGGCAAGTACTAAGACATGGACGGGAGCTTGAGGGCAAGGACAAAGGCTTTAAGACTTAAGGCTTCAGGATAAACAAGGGCTTCACAACAAAGACAAAGGCAAGAATGAAGATTCGAGGGTGAAGGATGAAGGCTTCAAGACGGGGCAATTAGCAAAGTCAGGGCACAACAGCAAAGATGTAGACTTAAGGGCAAGGACAAGAGTCATGGATGGCAATACGGGCTTAGGGGCAAGCATCAAGGCAAGAACAAAGGTTTTTGGGCATAGAAGAAAGCTTTAGAACAGGGGAAGAAACATCAGGGCAAGGATAGGGGCTTTAACATGGATTCAGAGGAACAGAAGTAGAAAGGGAACTTCAGTCCAACGATAAAGGCTTATGAACAAGGACATGGACTCTGGGATTAAGAAGGGCTGTGAGAGACAGAAGTTTGGAGTGAGAGACAGAATGAGTAAGACATGCAGCAACAGGTCTTTGAGAGCAGAGACAGCAAACAGATGACTCACTGGAAGAACTTGAAGGCCTTGACCATGGCTCCTGAACTGGAAAACAGCATCCTGAGATCTTCCTCAACCACAGATGGGCTACAAACACAAAAGTAAAATCTGCATGAAGGATCATGTTACCCACATCCTGTTTGTTGTGTCTGATTTGAGGAATGTTGCAGGTTTTGTCTGGTGTCAGGTGTATGAAGTGATCTTAGTTTGGACTACAGGCCGGGTGTTGATGTTGTTTCTGCTCCTGCAGTTCGAGGACTTACGGGATGTTGGAGAGGTGTAAGGTGGCAGAAGGTGGGAAGATGTTGGAGTAGTTTTTGGAGCCAGGTTTTTTGAAGCGGTGCAGGGGGGAGTTGCTGTAGTCTTTGGTCAGGCCCTGGTCCTCGTGGCCTTCACGGGGAAGCTGGACGCTGGTGTGTTTGGACAGCGTGATGCGCATAGACTTCCCATGCAGCGTCTGGCCGCTCAAGTGGCTCATAGCTGCAAACCACACAGATAAGGAACGTTGCTCATGTTTCTGACAGGATTATAAGCATCTTATTATTCCATATTTCCTGTAATACAGTAGCATGTTTAGTTCTCGCATAGAGGAGAAAACACCTGGAAATTTAACTTGTGCGCTCCTGCAATAGAAGATATCAAAGAGCTGATGAGCGTACCATGTTTGAAGTCGACCACAGTAGCTGCAGCTAACATTAGCACGCCTGCAGCTGGCGCCAAAGACGAACCATCCATGTAAGACGGATTTTAAATTAGGCATCTTGTTGGATATTAACATTTTTCCTAGCGTTAGCTAAGACATTCCCAAAGTAGTGTGGGAGTGTAGCAGTGATAACCTGAGGTAGAGAGACAATGTTTGTCTTGATATCATGTAAAGAATTTAACAATAAATTCAAATGCTTTAATCACAAGATATCGAAGGCAAAGTAACTGCAAAAAGCTGTGAAGAAACAACTTTTGAAAGTTACTGTTTTCTAACATGTCAAATATCTGCAAGAAAATGAAGAAATATGTCAACTATGTTGTCAATAAATAATGATAATACCAATAATGTAAATAATAACAGTAAAACAACGTTATCAGACTGAGGAATTGATCATATTTGTCATTATTCTGCTTTTTAATGCTAAAGTGATCAGATAAAATTGAAGTTTCTGCCTTTTGCTTTGGTATGATCCAAATTTTTTTGGTACGCTCTGCAAAGGCAGAATACAGGAACTTCCAAATAAGGTCAAAGGTCACATTCAGGACTAATATGTAGAAACAATAACCTGACTACTTGCCTCGACAACAAGGAAACCTTTAACGTTATTTTTCTCAGTTCTGCTCTCTGGAAAGTTCCTGCCTGTTTCCTGTGTAGGGCAGAATTCTTACCAGTGTTTGTAAAGTCTGTATTTATCTGTAGGTCAGATTTTCACTTCAGAAAGGGGCTTTTTTTGCAAGAATTTTTGCATTTCTTTGGAAGCAGACAGTCGGGAAATAACAGGCGTGTAGGGGAGAGAAATGAGGAACAAACTGGAGACACTGTGATCACACTGCGTGATATGCATCTTATCGACAGACATCCTAGAAAAGTAGATAGTAGGACAGAGTCAAGCAGGAGGAGTGGTATCGATGGAGACTTTGTCTGTTGGCAGAGTGAGGACCATGTGCAGGAGGTTACCTAGCTGAGCCTGTGTGCTGTCAGACATCTGAACCAGAGCGTTCTCCTTCTTGTTGAACATAATCTTCACTCTCATCACGTCACCGTACACACCTTAACACACAGCCAGAAATAAAGAAAGAAAAGGTTAAATTCTTGTTTCACATGAAGTCGAACAAACAGAATCATCTACACATGTTAAATCCTACAGGAAGCTGTGAAAGAAACTGTCGAGCCACTGACCCTTAGTCTATTTATCAAATTCAACCTCTGTGGAGGGGATTTAACTGAGAAATGGGGGCACTTTGACGTAATAACAAAGAAACTGTGTCAAAGTGCTGAATGTAAACCCTGGAGGTGGAGGGAGGAGCAGCAGTGAGACGCTGCCGTCAGAAAACGGGAACACTAACGAATTTGAGCATTTAATTTAGAAGGCAGGAACTTCTGAATGTTATACACAGGAAATGCAGTGAGGAAATTCAGGGTAAGGGTCAGAGAAAAATTAAAATGGCAGATTAACACCATGTAGGAGCTATGAATTATGGGAGGGCTGACTTAAAAAAAATAAACAAGAGCAGCTGATTCAGCACTGAGGACATGCAAACTGAAAGAAACCCAGCATGCAAACTCAAAAACTCAAAGTGTTCTGAAATAAGATGAAACACAATAAATGCAGCTTGGATTTAATCACAGAACTGGAAAACACGTCTCCACCCGGACGTGATGGAGGTGACGTCTGTGCTGCTCTCAGCACTGTTCTGGACTCTGAACAACAGGATTCAACAACATTAATTCATTCAATCGTTTCTCTGTTTGAATCCATTTTGACTCAGTTTTCAGTCATAAAGGTTCAAAACTCACAATTCAGTTGAGATCAGAATGTTTTTGTTGCCTGAAGAGAATTAAAGTAGAGCTGCACAATTAATCAAAATTCAAGCAAAACTGCAATTATGATTTTGTGCAATTTTCATATTGCAGGAGGATCAATATTTGTTCAAATGTATCATTAAAGTTTTAACTGAAAGAAAGAGGTGAGACAGAGACGTCCTGTCCCACACGTCAGATTCTACAGACTGAAGAAAATAAACATCTTTTCATTTTGGGCTGCAGGTGTGTCTGAAACATGTTGTATAAATAAAGCTGAGTTGAATTTGTTGAGTTCCGACGCCTCAAACCAACATGTTGTGATTCTCGTGTGTGCAGGAGAAAGTTCAGTTTCTCTCCTGTTTGTACTTTCAGGTTTCTGCTGTATTTTACAGTTTCATGTTCACTCTCAGCAGAGCAGTCGTGTTCAGTTGCTGCTGATGAAATCGCAACATTTCCTGATTCTGCTGCTGCTTCATAATAAAAGCTTTTAAATAACAAAATAATGAAGGACTTTTATTGTGAAGAATTTTCCGGTTCCTCCTGTTTTAATGGAGATGCAAACGGCTGCTGTGCTGGACTGACGCGTTTCAAAAACTGTTGTCCCACAAAAACAAAGAAGAAGAAAAAAGGATCCAGGATGAAAACAGACGTACGTCCGTGTGCTCCACCTGATTTCACGTTTGGACCTACTAACTAGTGATCAATCTGCCAATAATTTTTCCAATAATCGATTCGTTCTTTGGTTCAGAAAATGTCAGAAAGTCCAACATGACGTCCTCAAATGTCTCGTTTTGTCCACAACTCAAAGATATTCAGTTTACTGTCAGAGAGGAAAGAAACCAGAAAATATTCACATTTAAGAAACTGAAATCAAAATGATGAATCACTTATCAAACTAGTTTGTGACTAATTTAATTAGTGATTAATTGATTAATTGGTGCAGCTCTAATCTATGAATTGTTTCACTTTGTTTCCGGTTCTTTAACAGTGTGTGATGAGACTGTTCACCTGTGCTCGACACACCAGGTGCCTCGAAAGCAAAAGCTGCAAATATTGTGAAAAAAAAACAACAAAACAAAACAAAAACAAAAAACTCAAATCAACACGCAAAATCTGACAAAACCAGCAGACACTCATTGTTTTTTTTCATTAAAAACATGAAAAAGAGGAAAAACAAACAGAAACTTACTGATGTATCAAAATAAGAAGCTAGTGACAACATACCGAAGAGAATAAAGAGGCAGTGGGGCGTAACTCTCTTTAAAGACAGCAGAGAAGGCAGCGGAGGGACAGGACAGGTAAAGGTGGGAGGGCAGGACAGGTGGAGGGTCCGAGGCGTTTCCATGGCAACAAATTAAAAAGGGAAAAAAAGACAGGTGAGGGGTCAATCAGGAGGTTAATTACCTTTGGAGAGGAGGGGTCAGATAATATGTTCACACAGGACTGCACAGGTGTGTGTGTGTGTGTGTGTGTGTGTGTGTGTGTGTGTGTATGCGTGTGTGTGTGTGTGTGTGTGTGTGTGTGTGTGTGTGTGGTTTCATGTGGAGGCATTTAAAACATCACAGGAAGTCAGAAGGCGACAAAAGGTTAAAAAAAACATCATGAGAGCAGAACTGTGAACCAATCAGACTGCAGGATGGGTCAGGACAGGAAACATTATGACATCACTCAGGTGTGATTTTACTCTGACGAGGTTCATAAAGACAGTTTAACGTCATTTTTGTATCATAACTTTTATTTTCAATGAAAAAACTGTTAAAATCATGATGATGCAACATTTTAAAACATGTTTTCTTTCATCTGAAGGAAAAAAGATTTTTAGGTTTTAGGTTGTTTTTACTTTACTGAATAATTACAGAAGTGATTTCTGTTGGTTCAGGTACTGCACCTGTTTAGATTATAATTCAGATAACAGATCACTCACACAGGTAAATAAAATCCTGAACCCAGAGCTGCTGTTTACTCTGCTGCATTGATCAATCAATCAATCAGCTGATCATATTTACATGTGTGGAGACGTCAAACTGTCCTTACAAACCTCTGCTGATCAACTTTGTGCAGCTTCTGTTTCTGTAGATTTCTCTGCAGAGGAACAGTAACAGGTGAACATAAACAGAGTGTTTCTCCTCGAGGGTCCTCAGGGTCCCACTGCCCCTCATGTTTCAGACGTGTCCCTGCTCCAACACACCTGCTCCAACACACCTGATCCGGACCATCAGCTGGTTATCAGACTGAATCAGGTGGAACATCTGAGACATGCAGGGCAGCAGACGTCTGAGTGTTGCTATGATATAATATCTCCAGTGTGGAGGTAAAAATTAGTTTGAGAAGTTTTATAAAACATAACAAATATTGATGTTTAAAAGAAAACATTTAAAGGCCTTCAGAACTTTGATGGACGTGTTTGAGGAAGAAGAAGATGATGAAGATGAAGACGGTGAAGGACCCACCTCGGGGTTTAGGTTGCTGATCAGCAGGACACAGACTCCAGCAGACAGGGGGGGGAATCCCAGCCTGGTGGCCCCGGGGAGGGACAGAGAGGCCAGGCCTCCGGGCAGAGCGGGGACCGTCAGGCCTGGATAGGGGAAGGACACTGGGAGAGGTGAGACGAGTGAACACCAATCGGAAAACTGCAGGAGACGTCGGACTGACACTGAAACTGATCCAGACTCTGATCCTGCTGACAGGATCAAGTGATCCAGATAAATCTGAGGATTTATGTCTTTAATCTGAGCAGAGATATGATTGGCTGAGTGCTGATCATGTGATGTGTCACTGATTCATCTGTTGGAGTTATTGATTAGGTCTGGATCGATTTTCAGTTTGTAAAAATGTTTTCTGACAGTGTGACCTGGCTGATGAGAAGGGATGTAACAAAATATTGAATATTATGATATCAAACTAAAAATGTCTCAGATTTGATGTTCTTCTGATTCTCCTGACTGTTTTTCAGGAACATATTTTATAAATAAATAAATTCAGGAACTGATATAATTATTATTTTGTTTTATATTAATCTTGTTATATCATGAATTGTTCATAATGACGTGAGAATGAAGTTATGAATTTGTTTTTAGTCTCGCTGGTCGTCTGTCTGATGAAAAGTGTTTCAGAGCTGCAGACTCTGCAGACTTTGTTCCTTCTGTCTTAAATCAGAGAGGAACAGACAGTTTGTTGAGGTTGTGGATAAACTGGAGACTCTGCTCGTCTACAAACAGTCAATCTCATGTTGTATTAAAGTTGTATTTGATTTACAGCTGCAGTCATGTGACCGGAGCTCACCTGCAGGCTGGATGGTGAAGGCTGGCGGGAAGGCGTGAGCGGCTCCGGCTGCGTACGGAGCAGCTGAGATGATACCAGGAGCTGCAGAGAACAGAACAACACCTGAGGCACACCTTTAACTTTAGTTTTATCTTTATTATAAAAAATAAATCAGGCCAATATAACAGCAGACAAACAGTGAGACTGAACAACACGCAGAAAAATATTATAGTGTCTGTATGTTTCTGTAAACAGTCGAGACTTGTTATATTTTAAAGCTTTATTAAAATGAATTAGCCGGACATGCTAACGTTTGCAGCTCATGTTAGAGCAGATGAAGACAGAGTTGAAGCATCGCTCCTCTCAGAGCCTCCTGCAGACCTTCAACACGTAGAGAAACGCAAAGTTTGACAGCCCTAGTTACAGTTGCTAAGCTATGATTGGAGAGTTGCTGCTTGGGGGCGGGGCTTAGCAAAGGGTCAATGTTTAATATTAGAAATATTTAATGCCATGAGTGATTATGATGAATCCAGACTAACCTTTTAAACAGTGTAACAGATGGAGGCAGCAGACCAACAACTCCTGAGTTCTCTGAGCTAAAATGACTGATTCTGTCAGTGGAGTTTGGTTTGTAGAGAGAAATATTTGTCTGATATAACGGTGATCAGAAGAGTCTGACAGAAAGGTAAAGAGGAGAGAATATTCTAAATATAACATACACTGAAGCAGATATTGATTTTGATTTTAAATGACAGTTAGAAGTTATAAACGTGTTCAGGTGTGACATCCTGAGCAGCTGAACAAATCCTCCACTGTGAACTCAAGTGTCTAAATAAGAGTTTCCTGTGAAAAGGGAAGTGACTTTCCTGAGAAGTCCCGACAGACTCGCAGCTAAAAACTTCTTCCTCTGGATTTTTTCTTTGTTTTTTGTTGAGACTTGTTGTGAAAAGCTGAAGCCACCATGAATGTGTGACCTGTCTCTTCTGAACATGAAAGGAAAGCTGCTGATGATCTGGTTTGTTTTTGTTTAACTGTTTATATATTTTACTTTTGTTTAATATATTCAATAAATTGATTAAATAAATTTGCTGCTTTTCTGACAGTAAATGAGTCTTTGAGTTTTTAACTGTTGTTTGGACAAAAGAAGACATGAAGCTCTGAGAAACTGATAATCATTTTTCACAATTTAATTTAGACTTTTAATCGACAAAATTAATAAACTGATTAATCAGAGCTAAAATTTAGCATCAGGCTACCAAGTGCTGGTGAACCATGATAATATATTGAGAGTCTGGTAACATGTGAACATCCACCAGCCGTCTGTCTGGTGAACAAAAGAGTTAATGTTCCAGAAAATAATCTGCAGACTGATGACGTGTTTCTGTAGTTTGGCTTTTAATGTTTGGTTTTTTTAGTATTTTATTTATAATTTTCAATTTTATAATCACTAAATAACTTCAGGGGACAAAAAAACACAAAGAAGGAAAATATGATGAAAAAAAGAAAACAAACAAACAAACAAAGAGGCTGCCAGATACTTTATAGGTTTATGTGAAATGATTTGCTTGTTAATGGCAGAGTTAATTAATGTGCATCATCCCTTCTTAGTAAAAACAAACATGTTACGTGTGCGTGTGATTGTGTGTCTTACTGAAGGCCGTTGCCATGGCGGCCGGGTGCTCCATGGTGGGCTGGCTGTCTCCGGACGGCAGGTCCGGTCTGGTGAAGTCGCGACTCTTCTCGTTGTTGTATTTGACGTTGAGGCTGGTGAGTTTGGAGAAACTGATCCTCAGAGTGCAGCAGCCGTTATAGATGTTCTGTCCGTCCAGAGACTGAGACAAAGACACAGAGACACACAGACACACAGAGACAAAGACATACAGACAAACAGACAAACAGACAGAGACAGACAGAGACAGAGACAGACACAGACACAGAGACAGACACAGAGACAGACACAGAGACAGAGACAGACACAGACAGACAGAGACACAGAGAAACACACAGAGACAGAGACAGAGACAGAGACAGAGTTAACAGAAGTTACTCAGCAGATGAAGACAGCTCAGGGCTCTCTGACATGTTGTTTTCTCTCTGTGTTGTCAGACTCTGTGTGTTCCTGTTGTTACTGGGACCAGTACAGTGTGACTCTCACCAGTTTGGCTGCCTGTGCAGACGCTCCGTCTGGATACTGCAGCAGAGCCTGGAACTGACTGTTCTTGGTGAAGACGATGATCCTCAGCACTGTGCCGAACTTTGAGAAGATCTGAGGACAGAGAGGAGATCAGAGACAGAAACACCACAGCTGCATGTAGCAGACTGAGGCTCGCTATGCTAACACCAGCTAATCAACATACTGAAGCACAGTGTCTCTCCTGTTGCGTGTCGGCGTTGTGTTACCTGGCAGAGAGCGTCCAGGGAGACGGGGTAGACGAGGTTCTCCACCACCACCCTCAGCACCGAGCTGGGAGCTGCTACAGCCGCGTCCACATGAGACGAACTGAGGGCCCGAAGAGCCGCCTGGGCCCTCTGAGACAGGAGAGAGGGACGGAGGGATCAACACACGCTAACTGACACCAACAACAGTGTCTGGGAAATATACAGAAGCTAACAGATGTTTAACAGCTGCTAACAGGGTGACACGTACCTCCTGGTTGGGGGAGTTGTCAGTCTTCAGCTCCTTGTGGTTGGAGAACTGGACGTAGACCGGATGGTGTCTGATGATGGGCATCACTGTGGAGTAATACCCCACCATGTTCTGAGCCGCTTCCTCCGAGTTCATCTCTAAGAAGGCCTGAGGGCAGGAGACACGTGGGACAGTTCACTTCAGTAAAAG
>JAJHUR010107162.1:0-29706 GCA_027495735.1 Lutjanus campechanus
TGGGCCCAAAATCTACAATGCTGAGATCTGATCCACACTTCCCTTGGCCGTGAGTTGTCAAAGTGCTCCAAGCACACAATGCAGTTCTAACACTTTTACTGTTACAACCCTCCCCATGCCAGGCAGCCATTAAAAAGCTAACTGTTTTTAGCATTTAGCTTCAAAGCTAGCACTAATGCAACACATCAAATTAAACTAGAGGAACTACTACTTGAGCTTATGTAAGTCAAACAATTGTATCTACAACACAATGGACACTGCAAAAAATATTTGTGATGAAAATTTTTACTTTCTTACCAGAAAAATCGTTTTTTGGCTCCAGAACAGACAGTTTTCAACTCAGAGACATGAGGCTTCACCAGTGAGCTCAATTTGTAAGTGGGCATGGACTGTATTGATGACATCACCACAGCTATTTTCTAATTGGTCAAACTGAGAGTGTTACAACTATCCCTTTGTTACAACCATCCCCGGTCTCCCCTATACCCCGAATGCTTCTGCAGCTTAGTATTTGATTACTATACATCTCTCCGCCCCTTTGGGCACTGTTGTGACAGACTAGTCTCAAAGGTGAGGCAAACTTGACACCAGGACCTGTTTGAGCAGGGTTTAGTAATCCATTCAGGCACTTAAGGCTCATATAACAACATAAAGATCTTGGAAGCTTCCTTCTTAGCTGAACCTAGAGTGAAAAAGTCGAGGATCAGCCAGCCAAGTATGGCCCCCAACAGAGACTGAAGAGGAGTACTGGAAAAGATTGAGCTGTGCAAACATGAACCTACAGTCAGACTCCCTCTGGGGACACAACCACTGAGCTGTTTTCAATAATATATTGGGATGTCAGGTTGTCACAACCAGGGCTTCCTGTTTCTTCCTGTTTGAAATTTTTCACAAGCCAAAAACACATTTATGTAGATGCCACACTGAGTGCCTCGGCTGCAATCTTTGTTAGGTTGAGACTGACCTGTGAACAAATACATGTAAACAAAGGAGCTAACGTTTATCTCTCAACCTGTCTCTTATACACATCTACTTTAGGCTACCAACTTCACATCTGTCCTTACTAAAGATGAAAACTAGTCTTTTGGTTAATTCTGGCATATTTTTATTTATTAATACACACTGTACCTGAGAAATAAATAAATGCATTAAAAAAAATAAACATACCGTGACCTTGATTCATATCATAAAATATTGGGGCGATGTAACGATCTCCAAACTCCTCTGCATTGTTGACTAGAGCTTCTTTGACTGTCTTGTATCCAGCCAGGATCACCACCTTATTAGTTCCAAAGTACACTGTGAATACTGACCCATATTTCTTTGAAAGCTGGAGATAAAAAAGTAGTCGTAAAGATAGTGTAAGAACATTTGTGTCAAGAAAAGGGCATTCAAATAAACTGCAAATTGTTAAACTGATTAAACTGATTTGTGTTGGGATAAGAGTGTGAAACTCACCTCACAGAGGGTTTTGTGGGGTCTCTTGAGATCAAGCTGCAACAGGTTGCCAAGCAGGGGAAGAGGCCTCGGTCCTGGAGGCTCCTTCCATGTTTTCTGGGAGGTGAAGCCACTGGAAACAAGATAGAGAACAAGCAGGAGTGAAACAGCCCCCAACAGAGTGGTGTGACTGGAGGAGATGAAGAAAACAAAATCCTCTAAAAGAGACATTTTTTTTCTGCTGTTGACAGTCGTCCTCTGACTGAGTGTGGCTGCTGCTCTAAGTATAACCTGGAATGCTTCTGCAGCTTAGTATTTGATCACTATACATCTCTCCGCCCCTTTGGGCACTGTTCTGACAGACTAGTCTCAAAGGTGAGGCAAACTTGACACCAGGACCTGTTTGACCAGGGTTTAGTAATCCATTCAGGCACTTAAGGCTCATATAACAACATAAATATCTTGGAAGCTTCCTTCTTAGCTGAACCTAGAGTGAAAAAGTCGAGGATCAGCCAGCCAAGTATGGCCCCCAACAGAGACTGAAGAGGAGTACTGGAAAAGATTGAGCTGTGCAAACATGAACCTACAGTCAGACTCCCTCTGGGGACACAACCACTGAGCTGTTTTCAATAATATATGAAGGGATGTCAGGTTGTCACAACCAGGGCTTCCTGTTTCTTCCTGTTTGAAATTTTTCACAAGCCAAAAACACATTTATGTAGATGCCACACTGAGTGCCTCGGCTGCAATCTTTGTTAGGTTGAGACTGACCTGTGAACAAATACATGTAAACAAAGGAGCTAACGTTTATCTCTCAACCGAGCTAAATGATTGTTTTCATATTCAGTGGCTCATGATCTACATGGAGTAAGACAGAAAACAAACTCTCACCCAGCTACATGTAGACAGCTCCCCAGTATGCATGTATTTGTATTTGTTCAGAGGTCAGTCATGACCTAACAAAAATGTTATCATCGTACGGCCCGAAGGCCAATGCAGCGCCTGCGTGTATGTGTCTATAGCACCTCTCATGGTGGAGCTGTTGACATGCGAATGAGCAGGAATGCCAGCCAATCAGAGATGTAGTCAAACTGTCCGTCATGATTAAGCATTGCAGATGTAAAAATTGGATATGGTACATAAAAGATTAGAGCCTGAAAACCAACATGAACATCATTTTTACTGCTTTGTTCCCAGGAAACAAAAAAATGTCATCATGCAGAAATATTTGCAAGAATACATGTGAGGAGTAAGACAACAGTTTAGTACAATAGGAGCTGTTCAACAGGCTTGGGGAGTATAAAGGTATTATGGTATACCAGGGTATTAAGAAATCCCACTGGTATGATTGTTAATGCCATCATAAATATAGTTGCTCCACTTTCTATTGAAGGTGCTGTACTGTAGTGCAGTTGAGATGACAAACATGTTATTTGGGGGACAGAGCTACAGGACTAACCAGCAAAATGGAAAAACATCTCTGCTCTGGGAGTAATTTGGATTTAGTCCCGATGATAAAGGTCAACCAGCAAACACCGCAGACTACTGACTGGTCAGTGACATACCGTAGGGAGTGTGTAACTTTAGTGAGCATGTGAGATAGCAATTGGCAGTCTGATGTCTATGTGGTGGCAGAGTGTGAGGGTGAATTCACCCAGACTGGAGGAAAAAGTGAGCAGTGAAGTTGTCAATCTGGCAGAAAATGTGCAGTGTGGGTTTGTGTTTATCAGTGAATAAAGCCTGCAGCCCTCTAAAGCTGTTTCCAAACTGCGTTGGTATGATGATCAGCTCTGCCTACGTTAAGGGAGAACTACTGCCAGTAGTGGAAATGGGGAGACGGGACGTGGGGTGACACCATCCCATGAGTACAGCTCGAGGGAGGATGGCATCTTGTTTCAGCGTCAGTGCTACACCGGCTCACTAACCACTTTGGTGGATGGCTGAGCACTGGGTGATAAAACAATCTCAATACGGGATTGTGGCAATTTTCACTCGATATGGATAGATCTAACAGTCTGCTGTCTCTCTGCCTCTCTTCCTCTGCGTCGCTGCACGGGGAAGAACTGCCCAGCCACACACACTCACACAAAGACACAGTGGACAGCAGTGCAACTTCAGAGCAGAGCTCAGCGGAGAGAATGACGGACATTAGGATACATCTCAGAAGTTAAGCATTTTTTCCTCATGGATAAGTATTGAGACAGGTATGAGCATACAACCTCTTGGTTTTGTGAGGAATAGCCATGGGTACAATGCTGGCCAGTCTCTGTGTCTCATGGATAACAGCATCAGTGTACAGCAGGTTTTTCCTGTCCTCTACCTGGACCTGACGGCTTCCCACCACCCTGCTCAGCTCCTCCTGAACCTGGTTCTGCAGTACCCCAGTATGACCACTCTTCTGGGAACTGTTGGGATCCTGGGGAACATCAAAGAAAGGATCCTCCAGGACCCAGGACACAGCTTGTATTTGGCAATTTGCTGCAGCTGCATCTTTAGTTACTCACTATAACCCTGTATGCACTAAGTACATGACATGCCTTATCTTTGTCTTATCTTGTCCTGCAAGCTTGTAATTGACTTCATTTCATCTGTTCAACAGATGTGGATCAATATTCACTGTCCATTTTGGACCCAAAAACGTGGTAGTGCTGGCAGGGTATGAGACGATCAAGCAGGCTCTGGTCAACAAAAAATGCTTTTTCAAAGACATTTTCCCACTTTCCCAAACTATTAATTGTGTGTAATATTTTTGTTAAATGCTACTTGAAGTCTATACTCATTTGCAAACAATTTAATAGTCAAATTTAAAAAAACTAAAAAGTTGTTGTCTGCAGGAATTGTATTTGCCAATGGAGACTCATGGAAAGAAACGAGGCAATTTGTACTGACTAACCTGAGAGACTTTGGACTGGGGGAAAAAAAAACAAACACGTGCACACACATACATATATGAAGAGAAAATCAGAGGAGGGCCAATGCTGAATATGATGATCCAAAGTTTTTCATTATGGGATTTAAACCAATGAAAGTACTAAATGTTTTCTCTTTTAGATAAAGCCTTTGATACCACCCATCCATCCACCCATGCTACGCTGTCTCCATCATCATCTGTTCTATTGTCCATGGAAACAGATTTGAATATGACCCAGAGTTCAGATTGATGGTGAATCGAGCTCTGCCTCAGTGCAGTTATTGCAGCGCTTTACAATCTAATGATCTACTGACATAAACCAGTGTTAACTTACCCTGACCCTGCCAACATGCTGATCTCAGGGTTTTAGTTGCGTACACAACTTTGTGGCACAATAATTACAGTTCCTCCAGGATTTTGCAGGCTTTTTTTTTTTTGGCATTGTTGCATCCTAAAATGCCTGATTTCACAGTAGATTTCCTACACAATGTCTTTAGGCATTTTTTGCAATAAAATTTTGGGACCAAGTGAATATTACAAAAAAGTTGCAATTTTATTTGTATAATTAATTAAAAATCAATGGCAACTTGTTCCAGGGACAATAAAACCGTACCAAACTAAGTAACCTTAACCAAAAATTCTAACAAAATCTGTTTCATCTGTAAGTGAAGAAAAAGAAATGAAGAGGCCAAATCTTTTTGGAGCTCAAACTCAAAAACAGCAAGCACAAAATTACAGAATATAAAAGTGTAAATAAATGTTAATAACAATGACAAATCTTGTGTTCTTTTAAGTACCTGTGACAAAAAAAAAAAATTTATAAAAAATTGAGTTGAATCATTATGACGTACATGTATGATGTTTTTGCAGAGAGCTGCTATGATTGGTAGGACTTGTGGAAAGCTACGACATGTCAAATTTACTGAAAAGTTGTGGTGATTGAACAAAATTGCAGAGCTGTGCAGAATTCACGGAGATTGGCTGAATTTGCGTGAAGTGTTGCGATCGCAACTTCCTGGAGGGACTCATATTAAAACTTTTTATTATCAAGTATCGTGGAATGTGAGTTTGTGAACTTCTCATACATGGCCTGAAACATTAAAATGGGACACATGCTTCAAATGCTTTGGATGATAACCATCTCTTTATTTTTTTTTTTTTATCAGTTAGCATAGAGGTATTAAAACTAACAGTTCATAATGCCAGTCCTAGTGATACAAAAATAATAGAATATAAACAAGAAATGTTTTTAAAATATGATAACGTGTCTACAAATAACTTATTTTCTCTAGTTTTGTAATCACTGCCTGTAGTAAAGACAAATCAAACAGTATTACATTTCTAAAACATTGTAATCCCTTTTCTTCTATTGCTGTTTGTATTTTTAAATGTACTTTGGAAGGAAAATAAATTAATTTAAGAAATGCTACAGTATATGTTCATTGTAAAAACAAAAACAACAACAAATACACCCAAGCCCTTATGGTCCCAACACCTATGGGGCATGTCAAGTCCTCTAAGGTGCTTCCACTTTGATAATATTGATCTGTGGATCCTGTGGGTGGGTGGCCACGCTGCAGTCCTGCAGAGTTCCCCCTGAACAGCTGCTTGGGAAATCAGATGCTTTACTCTCTGCTCCTCTGAAGGTCTGAGAGGGTGACTGGTTGTATGTAGAGACATAAGACTGTGTGTAGGGTGGCATGACTGTTTGACTGTTCTGCTGTGGGTAACCAGCTACATATGGTTGTGTTTGAGGGGGAGTGTGAGTGAGTGGGAGGTTCTCGGCATTGCTACATGGTGGAAACCCATTCATGCTTGAAGGGCTCAGTCCTAGCACCTTAAAGGCCTCTACATTTTCTAAACTCTCTAAAGAGTTGTAGCTTGGCTGGGTTTGGCTGCACTGAGTGTACGTGCCTTGACCGAAGTTGAAGGCATATTGCTTGTAGGAAGTCGATGCAGGAACCATTGGCGGATCAGAGGGTGATGGTGTTTTGTTGTGCTGTTGTTGAACACTGTTACAAGATCCCAGTTTAGAGGCGAAACTCTGCAGAGTGCTGAGGATCTGCTTCTGAATGTGTGTCTGCTGCGCCTGCTCCCTCTCCAGGCGGCGCTGCTGCTCCACCAGCATCTTCACTGCCAGACCCAAGCTGCGCACCTCAGAGCCCAAGGTCTGAATCTGATCCTGCAGTCCACCTCTCACTCCAGCATCCTGGCCTGCCTGCTGGGGGCTTGGGGGGTTCCCCTCACTACGAGTGGCGCCCTGGCCTCCAGGGCTCTGCAGACGCACAACAGCAACCCCAGGAGCCGAGGATGTTAAAGGTGATGATGGTGACCGGTTAGGAAGACGAATGCCAACCCGAGGGAGAGGGTGAAGGGAACGGACAGACACACCTGGCCTCTGTGTGAGAAAACGCCTGGGGGCACTGCCTCCTCCAGGCTGACCTTCCATAACAGTCTGCACAGCATAAAAAAAATTAGCATAGAAATAATGAAAAAGTATGAAAAGTTATAGTGCAATCTGATTGACATAAAATGTAGAATACTTGACAAATTAGTCAGGCTGCCAGAATCAGGTGAGAACAATGCAGGAATATTATCTGATACTAGCTACTGGTGTGAAAGATTCATTGTGTAAACCTAACTTTGAACTTAACATTCACTGCGGCCTGCAGTGACTATCTGTCATTGATAAACTGTTGGCACACATGGTGGTTAAAGGCCCTGTTCAGTCCTGTTAGTAACAAGCATCCTGAGTGATTGAATCACACGTAGACAGCTCTAAGTACAACTGTGAACCCACTCTGACACATTTGAGATCTGATTGCTCAGACCACGTTCAGAGGTGGTCTGTGTTGCATGTGACCACATTCGTTCAGCAGCGTGAATGCAACTGTGGCCTGGGCCATATGGAAAGACCGCCTACTTAACTGACATCCTGTAAATACATCATTTTGTTCACTGTAAAGCAAGTTATGTGTTTGGGCTTTCTTAAATGCAGTGGGTGTTTGTGAACACACAAGTAACCCCAGACTCCACTGAAAAAATGCACCACTTGGTGAGTTACTGAGTGAAGAGGAACTTTACAAACTTTGTAAATCTTTGTCTCAGAGAAATTTTAAAGATTGAGAAAAGAAAGACAGATTGTGTCCGTTTGTCCAAATGGATGGGCGGTTAAAAACAACAGCAGTTTATTCACATTCAGAGCAAGGAAATGACAGGGCCATGGCAACATCTTAATCAGTTGTGACTTCTTGTGAACTCAGTATTAAATGCAACTAGGGCTACAAATAACAGCTTTTTCATCATCAATTAATCTTTCCATTATTTTCTCGACTGTTAATCGATTAGTGATTTGGTCCGTAAAATGTCAGATAATGGTGAAAATGTGTTGCTGTTTTCCAAAGTCCAAGTTCAAATGTCTTTTTTTGTCCAAAATGCAAGGATATTCAGTTTACTGTCATAAAAGAAACCAGAAAATATTCACATTGGAGAAGCTTAAATCAGTGAATTTTGACTTTTTTATTTAAAAAAAAGACTCAAAATGATTAATTGATTATCAAAACATCATCAAAACTGGTGATTAATTTAATAATTAATTATATTGATAATAATTAATCTTTGCAACTATAAATTTGACACATTAGTTGTTTCTTGTAAAAAAAGTGTTGCTGAGAAGAGCAGACAGGAGAGAGGCTGTGTGTTGCTCCAGGACACTTTTACTCTCTCTGATCATAGTTTATTTATAAAACAGCAGCACCCCACGGAGCTTCTCTCCAGGCTGCTGACAGTGCTGGCTTGCTGGACAGCACAAGTAAAATACGACGCTCATTGTCAGCTGATGGAGCAGTTTAATGTGGTGCTGAACTAAAAAAAGAAATTAATAAATGGCCAAATGGACAGTAATGGACATTCAACTGACAAAAACAGCCCTTGTTTTTATGTGCATATAGAGCGAGGAAGTGAGATTTGATCAGTTATCACCCAAGACGCATCTGGAGGTGTGTTGTAATGCCAGGTGTGAACTTGCATACTCAAAACTGTACACGTGTGATTGCATCACCCAGGATGCATGTTAATGTCAGGTCTGAACAGGGTCAAAGTGAATAAACTGATGGTATTTGAGGTTTGCTCTCTTCTCACCTTATCAGTGGACAGATCGTAAGCTTCAGGTGGTTGTGGCATCGTGCTTCTCAAATCAGCACCTTGGACACTCAAGTGATCTCTCCTCAACAAGGATGCCATCTGGTGGAAAGACTATTGAAAAGCAATGCCGGTAGGTTATGACTGGATGCTGATTGGATTCACATGATATTTGACAAATTACTCAGCTTTTGTGTTATTGTAAACAATTATTAAAAACCTAACAAATGGGATTTTGACACATAGGAGAAATGATGTATAAGTATGTACCTTCATCCTGTGTGAGAGTGCTTTATCCAAAAGCCTCTTTCGAGCTGCCAGCATTGAACTGGTTGCTGGAGAAGGTGTGACTCTCCTCCTCATCAATGCCCCAGAAGCTGTAAGTGTGGAAGACGTGCCTGCGCCTGCCTCTGTCTTTGATGCATTAGCCTGAGGACTTTTTTGTTGGCTGTTCTGAGCAAGGGAGGTGACACTAACAATCTGGATGTCATTTTCTACCTTCTCTTCCTCGTGTTGCTGCTCTGGCCTGCTGCCTCCACTGATCTCCCCAGACCCAGATGGCTTTGCACCAGCATCTGGATTTGTGGACGTCTGTTTGGCAAAGTTTGCAGCTGTCGTGAAGCCAGCCTGGTGAGATGCCTCCCGCAGAAGGCTTTGGAAGTGAATGTTATTCCACCTCTCCTGTATTGCCAGGGTGCGAGGTTGTACCTGCCCAAGTGATGTGCTGCTTCCAGCCTCCATGGGTCTGACTCTCCCTGGCGGCCTCCCTTGAAACTCCCTCAGGAACAGGTAGATGGCCTGGGCAGACACCTTGATGTTCTCCAGCTCAAGCACAGCTTTGATCTTACGGAAACTGAGACCAGCCTTCCGCAGCTCCACCACTTTGTGTTTGGTGGCATCATCAAGCCGGCCCATGTTCTCTCACTCCAGAGTTTGGCTGTTAATCTCTAGAAAATTCATAGAATAAAACTGTAACTAACACTTGGTGTATGTTTAATACTGAGATAAACCATTCTATTCATTTGGGTTCTTTTTTCTTGACATTTTGATTTTATTCTCGATATGCAAAAAACATTCCTCCTTTTTGTATCCTTAATGCTCTGTCAGAGGAGCCTTATTGGGTAGTAACAAGATCCCCCCCCCCCCCACTTTTCCTGCTTTTACTTAATACCAAATTCCCCAATTGCAACAACACAACTCAGTAAAACAAGAGTAAAATGACCAGATTTCTAAAATGAAAACTGGGGGCATTTCCAGGTCAGCGGCCGATATGTCATTAAAATACCCAATGTTATTATCATTGAAAATAAAAGGGGGGAGGGCAATTCCAGTTTCATGTAATTTAATAATGGTGACTGTTGTAATGTAGATAACTATGGTGCAGGCCAAATAAATAAACTTGGGTACTATGTTACTTAGTTAACTGAGTCAGTGAATCATAAGTACCACAGTCTTAACCTTCCTCTCTAATCTTGAGTAATAAACAGTTTATTATTGGATACAATACTTCGGCTGATTCAGATTCACGTTGCTTGCCTCATTTTTGCATTTTATCCCAATCAAAATTGTTTGGAAAAATAAATTGTAATCTGTAATCACATCTTTACCTTTCCTCCTCCATCTCCTTATGTCCTCCTTCTATCCAGTCTTTCTTTAACACACAATTAAAAAAGGGGACATTTCCGGGGACTGCTCCTGAAAAACGGGGACGACTGCCCAACCTAATATATACCTTTGTATTGGATTTTTGTGGAAAAATATTGTCAGTCGTGGTGGCAGGAATACACAGCCGTATAGAAACACATGTAACACATGTACGTTAACTTACTAAGTGCTGGTCAAAGCTAACGCAGCTAACAACAACAGCTAACGTTAGCTCAGGACCGTAATAAAGTGAAACGCTCACCTTGTAAAAGCTGGTCGACACGACGGGAGATTCGCGTTTCTTATTCGGTTAAATCATTTAACGTGTTGTGATGAAACGTTTCCTCCTCCCATAACGCTAGCTACATGTAGACAAACATACACACCGTCACATTTTTTATCGGTAAATACATAAATAAACAAATGAGTTGTAAGTGGCGCTCAGATGGATATGTAACTTCCGCTTTGTCGTCATCATCGAGCGACGGTTACACAGGCCGCAAGTGGTTATAGTGAGACAACCTCGTTTGAAAGAAATGTAAGTTTGGCATCTTATTGGATTGCAATCGAGCTAGTTTCGATTCCAGTATATGTTTTATCGTGTATTAAAAAATGTGTCATATTTTATAACCGTTTGTGCGCTTTAGGGACAGAGTAATCATCGATCAACCGTAGCCCCCGTGGCCATTCCCTCCTTGTTTTGAGGAGTCAGTTCAATGAAAAGCAGTGGCGGCCGGTTTCTATCCGTGAGCACAGTTGGTATAAAGTTTACTAATCTGATATGTTTCTGTGATAATTGTAGACATGAAAAATTATAAAAGCACGCATAAATCAATTATGTTAAAACCACCGTTTTTTTTTGTTGCAGAAATAACGTTCGTGATCGTGTAACGTTAATTCTTGGAACATTGCGGCGGTTTATCGTCAGTTCCGATTTGTTCAGGGTGTACACTATGTTTACAATCAGAAGTACACTCTTAATAACCTCGTTTCTTTAGTTACGTATGTTACTGCCGCTTCTTTGTAAGTCCTTTATTTCTTTGTTATTTGATGGATCATTTTCATGTTTTTGTTATATATATGTATGCGTGTGTACATCTATAACGGAGAGAGAGAGAGAGAGAGAGAGAGAGAGAGAGAAGGCAACTCTTGGGTTTTGGTTTGTTCTTAAGACAAAATAGCATGATATTATGTTGGTCTTGGGAATTTTGACATGCAGTTTTTACTATTTTCTGACATTTTCTTGTCTAAATGATTAGTCGAAAAATATTTTCTGATAAATTTACAATGAAAATAATTAGGTAATGAAATGAGGTAGTGCAAATAGTTAGGCACAGCCTTACACAATTAATACCATATAAGATCTCAATGTAACAGCAGCTTGCTTCTGACCTTAGGGCACCATCACCCACAAAGCGGAAGGAGGAGGAAAAAACAAAAGACAGAGGCAAAGAAAAGACTGGCACCAAGGAAGGAGACAAGGAGAGAGGACGGGAGAAAGTGAGGAAACGCCGCAGTGCTTCTACTGGCAGCAGCAGCAGCAGGTTGTTTTTTAAGTTATTATTTCTGTAAAATTTTACTGGTAGAATCACTTTAAAATATGTGTATTTTTCTAACCTAAAATATCTTTCCTTATTTTAAACATGACCAGGTCCCGATCCAGCTCTACTTCAAGCAGCAGCTCTGGTTCCAGCTCAGGGTCCTCAAGTGGATCCAGCTCATCTGGTTCTAGCCGCTCTGGTTCTTCAAGCTCGCGTTCGTCCTCCTCCTCCAGCTCCTCAGGCTCCCCAAGTCCCAGCCGCAGACGCCATGACAACCGCCGCCGGTCCCGCTCAGCGTAAGTCATATGGACAATAATTATACACTATGATGTTTGGTGTTTTCAATGTTGGAGTCATTATGAAGTTAATCAATGTTTTGTTTGTGATTCTGCAGCTCCAAAACACAGAAGAGGGGAGATGATAAGGAGCGAAGGAAAAGAAGCCCAAGCCCCAAACCAACTAAAGTTCATTTAGGGCGCTTGACCAGGAATGTCACCAAGGTCAGCTGAGAGATTGTTTTTAATTGCACAACACTTGAATATGATTTAACACGGTTTAAAATTATGCCACTACCTCAGAAATGTCACGTTAGAAAGACAGGAATGACCACGTTCATAAGCTCCTGGACCAAAATGGAATTGTAAATAGCGAAAAAGATTAACAGAAGGAATTTTGAGATGCATAACCACATTCAGCACAGGCATGGTGACATTAAACAGCAAGCACTAGCCCTGCCAGCATTAGCTACACTGTGGGCAGGTCCGGCTAAACAATGTTGTTTACCTGCCTACACTGTGATCGTGCTCAGTATAAAAAGTTAATGCATTTAGTGAGTTGTTGTCATGTTTTATAGGATAATGTGTAATGTTCAAAATGCAAAGTGCCACACATTTGAGCGGCATTTAAAATACTTGATTTATGATTTGGTGACTGAAGACGGTGATTAATGGCTTCAAACGACCTTTAATACAATGTTTTTTTTCAGACGTTTAAATTTATCAGTAAATGAACTATATACAATTTTAAGTATTTTCTGAGTGTTTTTGTAGATTTAAACTAGTTAACTAGTCAAGATAAATTTTCCATTTAATCAACAGGATAATTAGTCACCCAGGAACATCCTTAGTGCCTTTATGGTAATTGATTTTGATTATAGCCCAGTGAACTGGCTTTTCATTTCCGTCTCTTTGGTGTCAGCAGTTGATTTTATGTTTTATAAACAGATCATCCTCCACAGAAAATCAAAGTTTTGATAACATGATTCTGATGAGCATATGTATGTTGTCTTTTTTTTTTTGCACAGGACCACATCCAGGAGATCTTTTCCACCTATGGGAAAATCAAAATGGTGGAAATGCCAATGGACAGGCTCCACCCACACCTGTCCAGGGGCTACGCTTACGTGGAGTTTGAGACTCCTGAGGAGGCCCAGAAGGCCCTCAAATATATGGATGGAGGTAGACCAGACTGTTTGTTTCAGTGCCTCTTTCTTCTTCTTTCTTGTAGGATTACTTTTGGCGTACTTTAATTTGCTTGAAGATTGTGGGTTTTTTTTAACTGAACCAAACTGAATAACTTTATTGTGAATTTTTGTTTTTGTTTTGAGGATTTTGGAATAGGTTTTTTATAATAACATCTTGATTTTGCACTAATATTTTGTGGGATTTGGGGTGTCTTTAAATATATTTATTCTGGTTTTCGCACTGACATTCTGTGTTTGTGTTGTTCTTGTTAAATTGTCAATTTCATTAATTGTGGTTGATATAATTTGATACATTGATTTATATCCATTATGCAGTTTGCTAACTGATCTTAAATGCCAGGATAGAGAGCTGGCTAGCAACCCTAACAAAAAATAAAAATAAATAAGTCACACAATACGTATTGACTAACTGTCTCTGATGGCTCTGTTATTGATAGGTCAGATTGATGGACAGGAAATCACTGCGTCTGCTGTCTTGGCTCAAAGAGTCCGTCCTCCACCTCGAAGGCCCTCTCCCCCTCGCAGAATGCCCCCGCCACCGCCTATGTGGCGTCGCAGTCCGCCACGCATGAGGAGAAGGTACATCACTAACAATATGCATCTACAATCTGAGTTTCTCTCTCCTGCTGTGTATTATAAACATAATGTGTCACGTGAACATTTGTTTATGTTCTGTCTTTCGGGCCATTTAGTCTGCTCATTCTTCCTGCCTTCTCACTACAGAGCTTTTAAAAACATTTTTTTGTCTTCGCAGGTCCCGCTCCCCAAGGAGACGGTCCCCAGCACGCCGCCGCTCTCGTTCCAGATCTCCTGGTCGCAGGCGCCACCGCTCTCGTTCCAGTTCCAATTCCTCCAGATAGATGAGTTTCCTGCCTCATGATCTCTTAGAATCTCTCTGATCAGCTGGAGTTCCCGCTTTCCCAGACCACATGGACTCACCAGAAATAAAACCACCAACCAAGCGGAAGTTTCTTCTTTCTTTTTGTGCAAATGTGAGTTTTTTTTTCATATTTTGTGTCAAGCTGATCCTGAAAAGCTGGTTCTGTGTTTGTTGTGTTTCAACCTGAGTTTGGGATCACTGAGATCTCAAAATATTTCTTTTAAAGTGTGACTTCTTTTTACCATGTACTGAATTTTTAGACATTTTGAAAAATAAAAATGCTGAGACATGAACAGTATGTGAGTTAAGTTTGTTACAGTCTGGTCAAGATTCTGAAGGGCCTTCGCTGTTAACCTTCTCGCCTCAGTGCATGCCAGGTTTGTTTGTTCAACGTACCCTTATGTAATCTCAGGAGAACATGTTAATGTTTAATGTGTCTGCCATACTTTCAAATGAAAATGAACCAAAAAGATAATGTGCTCACAATTTAACACCTGGCAGTCACGATTGCTGGTGACTTCACATAAATCCCAAACATAGTTCTGCCCACCTTCATCCTGAACACAGGTCTAATCAGCTGCAAGTGAAAAGACCTGGGTGTGATATTTTAGAAATAACTTCTTTTAAAAATTAAAATCACAAGAATAGACCTTGTCCCTAGCAGCTTCCCTACATGAAGTAGTGGCCTAAACACAGGTGATGCAAATATAAGGTCCTGTTCCATTCAGGTCAAACAGAGCCAGGGTGCTGCCATTGTGCATGTTGTTTTACAGGAAACGCTCTGCTACACTAAATGGAACATGACCTTAATTAGTATCATTGATAACACCTGTCCTTTACCTTACTGTGTCATTTGAAATTGTGTATTTAGTGTTAATCAGAGCATCTATCAAGCAGAGCAACAGAGCATAACGTGTTTGGTGGTAGTTTGCCAAATTTCTTTTATAGATGGAGAAATCTTTGGACTTAGTAATCATTTTACATTGAGTCTAATGCTTCCAGCATGATATTTATTTCAAGGATATATTGCAATAAAGGAGAGTTTGTGTTTAAACGAATAATATTAAGGCAGCAATTCCACAGATTGCATCTTTTTAGGTCGAACACAAGCTCAAGTAAGTAGTATGAGTATCATCACTATTTATTTATTTATTTATCAGGGGCAGTGCATATTAATAATATTACTGTAAATAAATAAGTAGTCAAAAGGTTAATTTTCATCCTTAGTCCCTGGCCAGGTGGAAAATCGACAACCTAAACTCAATATAAAAATTGTGCTCACTCACAAGTTATTCTCACTTTAGCATTTTGCTAATTAGAGGCAGACTTGTTGCTGCCGTCCCCAGTTTACCCTAATGAAGGAGGCAAGCAGGGGCAAAATGTGGGTGTTTCTGTCTGTCTGGCTCGGAGTGTCGTGAGCGTGTTTGTGTCCTTCCACCATCATGACCACTGGGGGTCTCACTACAGGGAGAAGACTTATTGTTGCATCTATTAGGGTTTTTTACAGCACATACACAAGGCTGACCATGCCCCGCTGTCCAACGACCCTCCACCTAAGATTACAGCCTTTTCATTAGTTCTGGAGGCGCGTCGCGACGCGCTTTTACAAATTCAGTCCAGCGCGTCCGGCGGCAATCTTACTTTCGATGCATGAGAGTTTGAGGTTTTCGGCCGCTGAGCAGGCATCTGAGCAGGAACATTTACATCATGACTTCGGATCAAGAAAAGAACAGACAACGCTTGAAACAGCTTTTGGGGAAGCCTGGGAATGGAAACTGTGCCGACTGCGGAGCTGCAGGTATGCTGGAGGGGAGACACACTGATGCTGCTGCTGGACTCATTTTAGTGACCTCTTCCTACTTCAGCCTGTTTGTTCAGACATTCTGTTATATATTATACCAATTTGGGTTATTATAAAGTAGGCTACAAATAATTAACTGCACACAGCCCACCAGAATTTAACAGTATGCCTCCGGTTGTCTTTCGCGAGAGTGTACAAGGTCGTTGAGTTTCTCTTCTCAGACAGTCACGATATGGTCTAGGCATGGCTATGAAATACAAAACAGTTGACATAATAAAGATCCAGATACAGGAAAGTAACATTTCCTGAGGACTCTGATAAATGACTAAATAATGTATGAACCTTTTAAAACCAGCTGTATTTATTTTGTAGGTTTCTAGCAGTTTTCATAGATAACCAAACAAGTAACACATGCCGACCTATAAGTTTTTCTTTCAATTTAGAGCTCAGTCAGGTCCTATTCTTGTCTCTAGGTGTGGTATCTTTTTCGTATTTGTTTTTTCTTTCTGTTGGTTGAGGGGCCAGACATGTATTCATCTTTCCATTCGCATGCACCCACACACACACACACTCTCTCTCTGAGGGTCACACCTTGGTTTGCACTTACCAAATGTACAGTCCACCACAGAGTAAACAGGTGTGGTTTGTGAAAAAAAAAAAAAGTCTCATCTACAGGCCAGAGTGAGAGTCATAAAGATTTGGTATACTTTGTTGAATGTTCTAGGCTTTACCGCTTTTATAATTACTGTTCAACATTAGGGCTGCAACTAATGATTATTTTAATTGTTGATTAACCTGTTGATTATTTATCAATTAATAGATTAGTTGTTTGGTTTCAAAATTGTTAGAAAATGGTGAAGAGTGTTGATGATTGTTTTCCAAAGCCCAGAATGACAGCCTCAAGTGAAAGATATGCAGTTTACTGTCAGTTTATGACTGAAACCTGAATATATATTGTGAGGCTGAAATCAGAGATTTTTAACCTTTTTTCTTAAAAAAAAAAAGCTCAAAACAATTAATTGATTATCAAAATAGTTGGCAGTTAACTTGATAATGATTCATAATAGATTAATAGTTGCAGTTCTGTTCAAGACATTGAAATATTGAAGCTCTAAATGCAAATGTCTCTTAAAGGATGCGCATATTTATGGTTGCAAATAATGACCACTTTCATTATCAGTTAATCTGATGACAATTTTACAGAGTAATCGTACTTTAACGAATGCCAAATGTCAAAAAATAATTCCCAGAGCCCAAGATTGCATCTTAAATGTTTTGCTCAAACGAAGACATTTTATTACACAGCTTTGTTGAATACTTGACTCTGATTGGTCAATTACGGCATGCTAAGGTCTGTTATTTCCATTGCCATGAGGAACAGACCATTGCTATGGATGCAGTTCTGATCATAGACTTTGGAGGAGCAATAGAATCATTTTCAATCAATTAAATCATTTTTAAATGACTATTTTGTGTCAAATTATAGATTTTTTTTTAACACTAGTAGTTGTTTAATAAGTGTGATAACATACAGTCAACAGGTTATTATTGCAAAGTAAAGCCTGTCCTGCACCACCCTGTTGGGGTTTATTTTGCAATTATGACCTGCTCACTTTATATTACGCCTCACATAGTTTACAATGAATTATGTCAATGAAAAGCAGCGACTCCTCTCATTTGCAAAACTGAAATCAGAGAATGTCTGGCAATTTTGTTTGCCCATTTTTGCTTGAATTAACACTGAACAGGCTTCAGGCCCTCATTATAGAGAGCAGATGGGAGTGGCTAAACACGCATCAGCCTCTTGTCTCTTGTGTGCAGATGCACAGTCGCACAAGGGTGCAGCTATGCGATTATGTACAAGGAAGTCATAGTTTTTTGTTCTCATGCTATTTTTGTGCTGTGTGTTGTCACTTAGTTTTCATTAGCAATGTTTGAAGGGCAGCAGCATGTTCATATGAACTAGTTAACACAGTCCCAGTTCTCTGGCTCAGTAACAATAACTATCACGGCAGCTGTCTTCCCACCTTACAGTGAGGAGTAGGGAGAGCCGTGTGTGTGTGTGTAGCCATTCACATGTTTGCTGTCTGTTCTGTGTCTGAGCGTAACTTGTGATAACAAAACAATCTGCCTTCTTATTTACTCATTGGCTTTAATAAAGAAAGGACTTTCACTGAACTTTTTTGAGAGCACAGCAAAATGTCATGAGCGCTGAAACATAACTGACATGTTACAAAAAAGTCATTTTTTCAGTTCATGCTTCCATTATGTCAGAGGTGTTAGTGATAGAAGTGACTCATATAATGTATGAATAAAAAGTGTGAATGTATTGCAGGTGTGAATGACCTGTTGCACACTTTCATAACTGTATATATAGTAGTAGGGATAAATTATGTTGAATATTTAACAATATCTGATATGCCAAAAATTTTCAACTCATTTTGGCTGATTGCCAGTACCAGTAAATGCGCATATTTTTCCCCACCTAACTGCAGAGGACATCAGTTCTCTTTTATTATGAATTAACATTTCTACCTACTCTTATTGTGATGGTCCAGTGGCACATGCAGACATAAAATACCATGCTTTTCAAAATAAAATACAATCGACAGGTTCCATGAGAAAAATAAGAAAACTACCACTGCCAGTTTTTAGTTTAATTACATTTGCAGTGTTGAAGAAATGTGATTGGCTGCTCCTCACGACTGATGCTGAGCCAATCATTGCAAACAGCAACTTTGATATCTGTTTAGACACTTGAAAAAACTTCCATGCCACAGACATATTTGTGCCATGTGACCATAATTAAGCATTTCGATTCCGATATTTCATTTTAAAACACTTACCTGCTCATACTCTTGATTTGCCCATAATAATGTGCATCCCGATACAGTAGATGTCAGTCAATTTCCAATATTCTTTAAAAAACAAGTAGCTCCAAATGTAGAAATTATAAATGCATGGATTTTCCCCTCAACAGCAATAAAATAATGTCATAATGGAGATACACACACACATCAATGTGCCTGGTTTGATAAAAACTAAGATGGAAATCCATTTAACCCCACAGGGAATTTTTGCAGACACTGTACACTGTATTATGGGGCATTTCATAGTGTTTGTGTGTGTGTGTGTGTATGTGGGAGCAGAAATAGCATCTATGAAACACTACCCTGCCGGGGTGATCCAAGGTGAGCAATCAGCAGTGCTGAGTCTCCTCTCTCCCCCTCTCTCCCCCTCTCACTACTGCCACCACACTGAAAAATTCAAAGGAAACCCTCAGTCTGCCCTGACAATAACCTAAATACAATCCAGCTGTTTTTCAGATAAGATAAGATAGAACTTTATTAATCCTGAAGGAAATTCTCCCAAGTATTGATCATCTGTGAAACTGTGAGAGGGTTTGATGATCAGTCTGAGGATGGGGACTAATTTGTTAAATCTAGGTCATGGAGGTGATCAGTGACCTGCTTCTTTTATGATGAATAGATTTCTAGACAAAGACAAGTGAGTTTGTATTGAGTGAATCACCAGCATGTATTAAAAACAGAGAAACAGCGTGAGGAAGAAAGCCTCCTTCTGTCTGCCTTTAAAAAATGTGTTAACCACTGTTTTGGTTGTCCGATAGAAGAAATTTCAGTTTCAATTTATTTGGTTATTTTGAGCTTTAAATGTTTTTTGTGTGTTTACACGTGTCTTAATGCTGTGTTGCAGATCTGGAGTGGGCATCCTACACCCTGGGTGTGTTTGTGTGTCACAGCTGCTCAGGCCTCCATAGAAACATTGCTCAGATCAGCAAGGTGAAATCTATCCAACTGGATCCCTGGAGCTCCTCTGAGGTGGAGGTGAGAACTCCTGTCTGCTGTGTAGAGCCCCTTTTACATGGGACAAAACACTCACTAACACTTACTATAGGAGCCTAAGTGGAATTCATCGATGTTTGGTTAAAAAGTAGGTAATAAATTAAGTTCATTTAAAAACATTTCAAAACAACAGTAATTTAAGTTAATTGGTTTAGAAGGAATTAGACAGAATATGTACAGGTATTTTCAGTTCATATGTACAATAATGTAATAAGTCAATCAATGTAATTTAGATGATAATGGTTGGGAGTATAACTTGCGCACCTTTAATTACCTTAATTCAGTGGTTCCCAAACTGGGGGGCACAGAGCCACTGCAAAGGGGGAAAGACCAGGGGAGAAAAAAAGAGTGAAACAAAGCTGAATGAATATGATCTATGTAGGGGGAATAAACAAATGAGTTTGCTGTTTCTATCCAGCTGACCTTTATTTTGCTAAAATTGAACTTTTATTATTTTTTTTATCAGTTCCATCCCCAATTATTGTTAACAATTGATTGAAAATTTTGTGGTGGGGGGCTTGAATTTTTGTTGGCTTCCGAAAGGGGGGCATACTGGAAAAAGTTTGGGAATCACTGCCTTAATTGATGCTCCCATGAGGAGGAAGTTTTTTGGGATTAACTGAGGCCAGTCAGTCAGACAGGCAAGCAGAGAGTGGTAACTTCTGCGACTCTTTTGTACCTTGCGTGCTGTTTGGCTTTATTTGAAGCATCAGCCCAGCACGGCGGAGTTTACACCCATTTGAAGGTGTTTATTTACTGGTTAAGGACGTCTTTAGTCAAGCATCTGTAAAACGGTGGACATTTTATTTCCTTAAATTCTTCACAATATTTTTTTTTGTCATGTAAAATCTTTTATTATGAAGCAGCAAAATCAGGAATTGTTGGGTTTTCATCAGCAGTGTCCAGCTGAAAGACATGAAACGGTAAAATAAAGGAGGCACCTGAAAGTACAAACAGGGACACAAGAGAAACTGAACTTCAGACCACAGAGATTCAGTGAGATGCCACGAAAGCACTGAGGGAAGAACACATAGACACTTTTAAAAACACCTTTCTCTCTGCTCTCTTGCACAGACATGAGTTGAATTTCTGCTTTCTGGCGCACACCAGGAAACAAAATAGACAGGCAAACTTGTCTACTGGAAATGATAAAATGGTCAACCACCTAAAAAAAGCATATATGTGTGAATATTGGTGTAACAACGTTTCATGTAACGTGTGGAGGGATTTTACTCATTCAAATCCTGAACATAGTCGAAAGCCCTCTGTTTTAAGAGAGGGTCAGCCATTGATTGTAGTATGAAACTTGGCTTGAAGTAACGTCCGCAGCCTCAGGCCTCGCCCTCATCCTACCCACCCTGCTCCGCTGTGAGCATCACTCTCTGCCTGCCGCTCCGCCCCTGCATCCCTGCTCGGAAGAATAGACAAGTCATCCGTCTCAATTCAGCATGGCCTGAAAGGCATGAGCCAGCAGCTGGCAAATACAACCAATATCTTTGTGTATGTGTGTGAGGGTGTATGTGTGTGTATGCTGAATCTTGGGACTTTAAAACTCACTTTAAGTACTGGTTGATTTCACAGTGAGAATATCAAGAATGAGCTGAAAAGAATAATGCATCTAGTCCAGTCAGAGTAACTATATAGTGCTGCTGTCCACCCTCTGTCCCCCTTTCTCTCTCTCCTTGATTTGTGTGTGTGATCTGTATTTTCCTAACTGTGCGCTATTGCATGCTGAGCAGTGTCCTCTGTGTTAAATACAGAGACACAAAAGAAGCAGCAGCCATGGCAGCAGTAATGTCTCCCTCTGGGCAAGGTGTCAGCCACATAAACTCTAAGCTGAAAGCACCTCATTATATTTGTGTGTGTGCGTGTGTGTGACCTGTCCTCTTCAACCAAACACATACACACAGATATCCCTTACAGACACCTTTCTTCCTCCCCTCTGCAGTTTATGGACTCTGTGGGTAACAATGCTTCCAAGGCCAAATATGAGCAGATCGTTCCTGCCTTCTACTACCGTCCCACGCACAAAGACTGCACGTAAGTGATGTGTCTTCCTCCGTCCTCCCTAATGTCTGATCCAGGTGTTTCTGTTCTTCTGTGCAGTTTGTCACCTCTAAATATACAGTTAAGAGAGATAAGTGCATATCTACTGTTCAGATTGATTGTAAAAAACTTTTTTTCCCCCTGATTTTGGTCAGCCGTACATCCATATGTAGCTAAATTGTTGAAGAGGTAGGTTAAAGTTTGATCAGATGTTGAAGTTCCCATGAAGCGGCTAGCAGAGTGCTTATTGGTTACATGTTTACTGTGAAACAGGCATCTAAGGAGGAACTTGTTATCATATTCTCATCTTAAATTTCTCTCTTTCTCTTTTCTGTACATATGGTGCCTACAAACATGCCACGTCAGATTCAACAAACAATCCTAACTTAAGATAACCATATAAATGATCCTCCTGTGCGTATTTGAGTGCAAGTGAACAGCAAGACAGGCAATGTCTTTTAACCATCTTCAAAAATTCTATAGCACGTGGTATATTTAAATACAAAAAGAGAAAAGTTGACTGAGGTTCCACCAGATCCAGGCTTGCCTCACTATTATTGGAGCACATATCAAAAATGGGCGGGACTTAGGAATGGTCAATTGTTGCTCCCAGATGGATGCATTCATTAACATAGGGCCAACAAGAGGTTTTTGGTAGCCAGGCTGACATACAGAAACAGATAAGAATGGCAAGTTCCTGCAGTTTGAACAGGAAGCAGCTGTTCATTATGAGGGTTTCTTCTCAACCACCCAGTGACATAAATAACAATAGGTAACACTGAGCTGTGTGAAGTTTATTTTAGCTTTGGACTTGTGTTGTATTTATGAGAAGTGACATATTTAAAGGCTGTACAAAGGCATTGATGATTAGAGAAAAAGACAAATCCATTACATGTGAAGGGCTTTGAGCACTCGCGGGAAGAGCTGTACAGAGCCATTACATTAAATAGCCTACTGTGATGCTGATTTGTTGAGAGTGACATAGCTGGTTAGGTGAAATGCACATGAGGTGTCTTGCATGTTGAAGATGCATATACATGCAAAGCGTTTGTTTATGCATGATGGTTTGTGGATGTTCAGGATAATTACTAAGGGAACAGGGAAATTAATTAAATAAAGATGGATGAGAGAGATGCAAGAAGAGCTGGAGTCATATCATCAAAATCACAATATATGAAGGACAGATAGAGACACAAGTGATAATTGCGAGACGATGAGCCAGGTAATATTTGTAATATTTGTTTTCATGAAATGTTGCTCCGAGACTCTACATCCATGTAAGTTAATGAGACGTTTCCAACAAATGAGCTCAAGCATGAAGTAAACATCAACACCAACTGTTCTGCAGGCTCCTGCGGGAACAATGGATACGAGCCAAGTACGAGAGGAAGGAGTTTATGTGTGTGGAGAAGCAGGAGCCCTACTCAGCAGGTAAGAATTAAACAGGCCTCTGTACAGTTACGTGCACACAAACACGTTAGACTTCTTCTTGCTTGCTCAGGATAACAAGTAATTGTCTGCGTCTCACACAGCACCCCCTATTCAGCACTGAATGAATGCTCAGCAGGGACACGGCATCATCCATTTATCATTACCAACATTCTTGGGTGAAACAGCTGATGAAATCCTAGATAAAGAGGGACAGAGGAAGGGAAAGCAGGCCTCATCTCACACCCCACTTTTCCTCCTCCACTTAAAGGTCCAGTGTGTAAGATTTTGGAAGATTTATTGGCAGAGTATGGCAGAAATGTAAGTCATTCAGTATATTTACATTCGCATATAATCATGTGAAAATAAGAAGGGTTGTGCTTTCATTACCTTAGAATGAGCCCTTAAAGCGAAATTCCACCCCAGAATGATAATCCACTCAATATGTACTCACCCCTATGCTGATGTGAGGATGAGTGAAGATCTTCAGTTCACAAAACAATCCTGGAGTTTCAGCAGAAAACAGGGTTGCAGCCAATGGCATTGAATGGCGACCGCGTATAAAATGTAAAATAAAAGAACACAAAACAACAGTACACAAAATGTCTCCATCCTGCTTGTGTGGTGTAATCCAAGTGTCTGTGAGCCGTGACATTAAAATTTAACCACAAAAGTCGCCATTTACACCATGTTTTCAGCCGAAATGTCAACTGTAGCCTCCCATGTAGCATGTAAACATGGTGTCGATGTATCGCGAGACTTCGTATATCTCTTTATGGATGCACGTGTGAAAATATCGCGAGATCTCTTGTGCATGTGGCTTGAGTTTGAGAGGCACAGGTCTGAGACATTTTAGCATTTTAATGTATCTTGTTAATTTGCAATCTGTAAATTTGAATCAGCATTTGTCATTTTTTTCATTTATTTTAGTACCACATGATGCACTCTTAGTTTACAGTTTATCTGTATTGATGAAAAATGGTTGCTTGAAAAATTATGACCCAGTTCTTAGTAGAGATTTTATAGCAAGGCAGCACAAACTCATTTTCATACTTTTGTTTAACCAGCTTGTGTATCGATGTCTGCTGAGGCTCAGTGTGTGTTGTAGGTTCTATTTGGACCAGTAATGGCATCACACTGTCAAAGGGTATAATAATACACAACTCATGGCCCAGTAGGCACCATTACCCACTGCTCATTTGCATTGCCCAGCCCAATTAGCCCACTAGTCAGACTGTCTTGACTGCTTGTTAGGTAGTTTGGCAGATAGACGATGTGCCAGCATGGCTTATGTTGCAGAGACGATGAGAGCTGGTCATCAAGGGAACAAAACTGCCCTTTCCTGTCCTCCTGCAGCTTCTCATGTGCCCTCCTTTTTAATTTTTTTAAATTCTGCTCTAGCTTCATGTTTCTTCTTATCTACATCCACCTATGTGTCTGCCCAACCACAATATGTCTCACTCTTTTCTCGTGGTTTACTGCGTGTAATCATTTTGTCATTGGCCTAAGCTCAATTCCTCACTAAATGTGAATTACATAACCCTTATCTTGGTCTTTTGTGCTGAATCATGTGTCTGCATGTCACAATTGACAAATGTGTTTTGGCTAATCGCCCAGTGGAGCCTTATTAAAAGAGAGGAAGTGGCACTGACCAGATCGC
The DNA here is from genome assembly GCA_027495735.1 of Lutjanus campechanus. Taxonomy (NCBI): domain Eukaryota; kingdom Metazoa; phylum Chordata; class Actinopteri; order Lutjaniformes; family Lutjanidae; genus Lutjanus; species Lutjanus campechanus. Next base: position 24,835 of record JAJHUR010107162.1, read on the forward strand.
TAATCAGACTCGGCTAATCAGTAATGGATGCGCCCCCCCAAAAAAAGATAACCTGACTGGCACTGAGTGTGCAGATGCTACGATTGAGCCATTACTATCTCTTTAAGTGCCAAGAATCCTATCTATTATATACACTGGTGAAAGTAGTACTCAGATCCTTTAACAATACAACAGTGTAAAAAGTCTATTTGAGCGTATTTTCATTTATGTCAAGCTTTGTGCAAGGACAAGGAGGAGAGAGGAATAAATAAGTAAATACATATAATAGTGTTGATATATAACTTATTTGGTTGATCATTTAAAGGCATTAAGTTAGGGGGCAGGACTTTGTCTATTTGTAGTAGTGTGATTTCATTTCTATTACCAGAGTGTCAAGTTCACACCAAAGTTTCACAAGCTCTAGTCATCAGGAGACAGATATTGATGTCTGCAGTCAACACAGTTCCCCTTTAACCGGAGCCATGCTGCGTTCTCACAGGGTTACAGTTGAGCAACCCTCTTACATTCAGAGTTAAAACATTAGTAGGCAGTTTTAAGAGGTGCCTCTACTGTGAACTGAAAAGCTACAACACAGTGTGGCATTTCTCAAACAGATTGGTGCCGTTTCGAAAAGAGAAAGCCAAATCTCACTTTAAGGTAGACGAGATAAAGCGCTATTATCAGAGTCTCATGACTGTCAACCTCTTGCTCCCTGTGTCTCTGCGTCTCTTTCCCTCTCTGTCAATGGCCTCTTGTGTTGTGCTGTGCAGAGGTTTACAAGCATGTGGCTGTGTGTCTGTGCCCTGGAGGAAGAATGGCCTCTTTTGTGTACAAGTATTCTATATAATATTGCTCCTGGATTTCTGGCCAAGAGAAACCAGCAGCCATCTGTTGTGGATCTGAAGAAAGAAAGACGCTGTGGTTCAAAACTTGCTCTGCTCTCCCAAGTGTTTGCAAATCTTTGACACCCTGTTGTAACAGTGAATGAATTCCCTTCTTCTCCTCTGCGGTGTTATGTTCTTGTCCTCTTAGCAGTGGAACAAAACTTTCTGACTCATGAATAATTAAAGAAGCCATTGCTCAACCAGAAGTTTACAGCTGTCTGTGGTTGACTTTATTGCCGTACAGTACAAGGAAGCAAAGAACTGAGGCAAAGGAAGGGACAGAGGGGTGGATGGAGGGAGAGAGAGATGTGGATGGAGGGAGAGAGACTGGTGCAAGTGGACCAGCAGACAAACAGTCTCTGTTTCTTAAATTCACATCCATTTCCCAGAGGAAATTGGCAACTGAGATGTAATTATCTCTCAAAATTTATCTCCGTTCTTTGCTTTTTATCACATTGCACTTTAGCTCAAACCATACCAGAATTTGACTGAGGCACTTTACTTTCAATGGAAATGCTTTTCTCCTACAGTTTGTTGAAGGGGAAGTGGTTTATCGGCCATCTCTAATGTAGTCTGCTGTTTTGGAGATTTCCATGTACAACCCCAATTCCAGAAAAGTTGGGACGTTGTGTAAAATGTTAATCAAAGCAGAATGACATGATTTACAAAAACTCAGTGTTTGGGAACTGAGGACACTAGCTGTTGAAGGTCTAAAGGTGAAATTCTTTTCCATTCCTGCTTGATAAACAGTATATGTCTTCAAGTGCTCAACAGTCCAGGGTCTCTGTCATCGTATTTTGAGCTTCATAATGCACCACACATTTTCAGTGGGATACAGGTCTGGACTGCAAGTCAACCAGTCATAAGCAGGGACATCTCTTAAAAAGATGTCGTCTGGATGGCAGCATATGTTCCTCCAAAATCTGTATGTACCTTTCAGTATCAACAGGACCTTCACAGATGTAACAGTTTGCCGTGATGCCATGGGCACTAACACACCCCTGTACCAAAGTTCAGAAACAGTCTGGATGGTTCTCTTTAGCCTGGAGAACATGACGTCCATGATTTCTAAAAAAAAATGTCTGAAATGTGGACTCGTCAGACCACAGCATACTTTTCCACTTTGGGTCCATCTCAGATGAGCTTGGGCTCCAGAGAAGTCTTTTGTTGCCCCTGTCCCAGCTTTTTTGAAACGTGTTGCAGGCATCAAATCCAGGATGACTGTATATTTACAAAAAACAATAAACTTTATCGGTTTCAACATTAAATATCTTGTCTGTGTACTGTAAGAAAATTGAAGAAGAAAAGAAAAAATTAAACGTGGTGAAAGTGTATTGATACTGGTAAGTACCTGGTAATAGTTTTCAGTTGCTTATTGCAGTGTCACGTTGCTGCTGGAAAACACCTAATGACTAATGGCTGAAAGAAGGTTCTGTTGCTGTGAAAGTGCTCTTAAATCTGCTAACACTTGCTTGAAAAGCATGAAATTGTGGACCGCAAATTGAAGGAAGAGACATTTTATTCATTATTTATTCAGATCTTTTTCTGTTAAATATTGCTGATCTGTGCGAGTGAGTTAATGTGTGTGCGTGCGTGCGCTGGCTGGGTGCGCATAGGGCAATGACAACGCATTTCTTCCTGCAGTCCTGTTTCTGTTGGCTCATGCTGGGTATAGGCAGAGAGGCCAGTGTCAGGAACAGGCCCAGGAACAGAGCCAACAAGCTGTGGGTGTGTGTGTGTGTGTGTGTGTGTCAGCGAGAAAGAAGATATATACATATTATTCAGAGGAGATTAAAAATTATGGAGCATATACCTGCAAAAATAGAGTCATTCCTGCCCATTGGATATAGTTAGAAAAATATGAGTTCTGGCACTTGGTGGTTGTTAATCAAAAAATCTTGTGTGTGTGTGTGTGTGTGTGTGTGTGTGTGTGTGTGTGTGTGTGTGTGTTAGAGTGGGAGATAGAGTTTATTTCAGTGATGTTCAGGCTTGTAGAGGAAGCCATCAGTTGAAGCTGAATTATTTATGTGTAGTAAAAGCAGAGGTGCTTCCTCCCATCACTGCAGAGCTGCTTACAACAGTAACCACATAACCTAAAAACACACACACGCACGTACAGACAAGGTCACCAATATTACAGATCTTGGTACTGTAGGAGCTTTCAGCATTGGCTGTGAAATAAGTGAAATTTGTGTTTTAGTGCTCTCACAGTGAACACTGATGCAGTTCTGTGTCTGCTGGATGTGTAAATAGGCCACATGTGAACTTATAAACCCTTTAAAATTTTCAACTTTATAAGGGGATAATGTGTCAGAGTTGTGTTTACTGCTTCTTCTTCTTCTTCTGTCCCCAACCGGCCAAGAACTCAACTCATGCAGCTTTAAGTTTATCTAAATAATTATAAAATTGATCAGTAGTTTGATGTTCCTTATAGTCACCATTTGTGAATTCCTCTTCTGTATGAATGTTTGTTTTAGATTTTTGGGATATAGAATGGTAGATACCCGATTGGCTGGTACTTCATGTCAGAATGGCCGCCATATTGGGGAGGTCAATATCCACTGGTAAACAATACAGTGTGCACTGCGAGATGCAGACTTTTACTGCAAAATAGCTGTAACTCGCTTAAGTCTGAGCAAAATTCAGCTTGTTATAAACATGAGAAATGTAACATGGCGCTGGTTACTTGTTAGAGTTAAATTCAGTTACTGGGGATGATCTAATTAGCTCAATGCCAAAACTCTTTTGAATAGCCATGACTTCCACTGAGACATGCAGGCTCTGACCTATGAATAGGCAACATCAAGTGTAAATTATTTACAATTTCAGTGTTTGTGTCTCCAAAAGTGTACATTTCTATACCTGTTATATTGCTGAAATGCCACCAGGTTGCTATTATTGTTGTATTAATAATGAAAACAATTCACTAATAGAATAAACCACTGCACCCCTGCCTGAGACACGTGATAATGCCACTTCAGCATGCTGGACAGTTGCCATTACAGAATGTCACAGATATTGTAACTCTTAAATATTTAATTTTCATCTTCATTTACTCGCTTTTGCTTTAGCCTTCATGTCCCAGTGGAAGTTGTAGCTATTCAGATGGTTCATTTTGGCTTACAGCTGATTAGATCGTCCCCGGTAACTGAATTTAATTCCAACAAGTAGCCAGTATCATGTTACATTTCTCATGTTTCTAGCAAACCAAATTTCAGGCATAGGTCAAATCAGGAATGCGGTATCTATGTTTCTATATATACAGTATGTATTGTATTTAGCATTTTGTTAAACATCTGTTATGTCTTCCCTCTTTTTTCTCTCTCTGTCTTCCTGCTCTGTGTCAATGAAACGGGACCCTTGTGGCCCTTCTCCTGGCAGGCTACAGGGAGGGGTTTCTATGGAAACGAGGCAGAGACAACGGACAGTACCTCAGTCGAAAATTCATTCTGTCCGAACGGGAAGGCGTTTTGAAGTACTTCAACAAGCATGATGTGAGTGTTTTCTCCCTCTTCCTATCTTTTTCTCAGTCTGTTTTTTTTTTAAATCTGCAGGTCTCACTGCCTTTTTTTTTTAAAACAGTCAGTTTATAGAAATATCCTGAATTATCTGGTGACATCTGGAGATCCTACTTAACTCCAGTTTCAAAATACTTATTACAAGCTTTGAGCACTGTGATAAGGTTAACCTTCCTCTCGTGTTAGGGTCGGCACCGACCCGTTTTCAGGTTTTAAATGCATAAAAGTACTACATAAATTTGTTTATTGCATCAAGACTTTTTGACTTTGTCAGGAACTTCCATTTAAACAAAATAAAATCAAAAAAATAAATTTTACTAAATTATAAAATGCTCTGGTGAAAATTATGACCTTTGTGATGTTAGGGTCAGTTTCGACCCGGTTATAATATAAGATTATAAAACAATAATAAGTGCCTAAACTGAAATCATGAACACACTAACAGCCAACAGCCCACAGCCAGCTCCTTCTCCAACCACTTGAGCTTTGGT
>JAJHUR010107164.1:1530-22857 GCA_027495735.1 Lutjanus campechanus
ATGCTGATATCTATATTAGTGAATAAAAACATTCCAGTATCAATGTATTGGCTGATAGTCTTTATATTATATGATTTACTAGTAATTAATATATTAGTGATATCTATATAAAATCCAAATTGACATCAGGGCATTGAAACAGTAAATTCGACTGGTATTTGTAATAATTAAAATTAATTATAAACAAACAAACAAACAAAAAACTCCCCAAATGATTTTTAAAAAGATTAAATATATTTTTTTAATAAAATAAAATAAATAAATAAATAAAAACAATCTGCATTATATTCTGTAAAAACATACTGAAAACAAACCGATGACGCTTTTGTTGTTATCAGACTGTGAAGAAGTAAAACATTCAAAATCATGCAAACTATGAGAAGAATTAAAACCAGACAAAAAGAAAAAGAGACAAAACAACAAAAGAAAAAGATAGAAAAGGGGAAATAAGGCAATAACTCACAAGTGAGGAAAGATTGTCACATCTTTCATTAATTTACTTTAGATGACAAATAGGGAGATTATTTTGCTCACTGTTTACACCCAGTAAATAAATGACAAAATTTTGGTCCAGTGTGACTGGAATCTGCACACGTGCAGCTTTAAAGAAAATGTCAGTTTCTCCATAACATGAATATCTTTAATCATTTCAATACATTTTGTAATAGATTAATCTGGCTGCTTTCCACCAACTATTTATTATTCCACTGCAACATTAAAGAGAAAACAAATATTTGTGTTTTTCCCCCTCCTTTCTTTTATTATCTTGAGACCGCTCAAATTCAATGTATGACCACTTAGATAGGCCCCTAACCTCAGTTTGGTCACCACCAGTCTGCAGCGGGCCTCATCATGTGTGTTAAACAGCAGAAACGATGCGGATGATGGGAGCAACAGGAGTCACCATCAGAAGCAGCTCACGTAAAAGAAACCGATGCGAGAACATTTGACGCAGGTGGACTTACGTGATCTGCCAGGTTGGTGGAGGATCCCGACAGGTCGTCGAAGTCCGACTTGCAGACGTCCCGCTCCTCGATGACCAGATCTATCGGCATCTTCCCCTTCAGACAGCTGATGTAGCGGTGACAGAAGTTATCACACAGCTCGTGGACCTGCGGGACACACGCTGACGGTCAGAAACTGAGCCACACAATCATCACATGTTCTGTTACAAACGGTGTGAATTAGACAACTGACAGAAGAGACAAAACACAACAGAGATCTTTACCTTCTCTAACTCCAGCAGGTGAAACCGGAGAACCTGAATCGCTTGAATCATCTAAAAAAAAAAAGAAAGAAAGAAACATTTTAAAATCGACATGATGACAGAATAAGACATCAGTTTAGCTTATTATTGTTTATTATTTTACTAGCATAATAAAAGAAAGTCTTTTATTAGACTACAAAAAAGAAAAAAGATAAGATCAAATAAGACAACACAAGATAAGATAAAACATAATCCGATACACAGCAGTGCCGCAGAGTGGTGCACCAGAGCACAATATAAACACAAACATATCAATCAAATCAAACCCAACTGAATTATAAAGCACACTTTAAAAACAACCGAACTTGACCAAAGTGCTGTACAACGAATAACAAAAGATCAATACTGAAACGTGGTGACAGCAGAGCTGTCATAACAATGAAACTAACGAATTAAAATATAAAACACAGAAGAAGAAAAAGCCCCAGAAAGCACATGAAAATGTTCTGTGAGCTCTTCTATGAAAACGAGCAACAATTACTTTCATTGTCGATTATTTTTTTTCGATCAATCAATGAATTAATCCAGTCACAGTCGCGCGCTCCACATGTTTGGACCTACTTTTCAAGTATTTCCTGTAATGATTATTTTCGTTATCGATTAATCTGTCCATCATCTTTTTTTTTTTTGATTAATTGATTAGCTGTTTGGTTCAGAAAATGTCATACATTTCTGATCTGTGTTTCTCAGAGTCCACGATGACGTCCTCAAATGTCTCGTTTTGTCCACAGAAAGAAACCAGAAAATATTGACATTTGAGAGGCTGACATCAGAGAATCTGGACATTTCTTTTTATTTCAGCATCATTTAAAACAATTAATCATTATCAAAATAGTTGGAGATTATTTTAACAATTGATTATTTGATTAAATCGTGAGAGCTCTGAAAGGGAGTCAAACACAACAGAAAAATAGTGTAAAATATAATTTTAATAAGATATAAATAAATGTGTGATTAAAGCAGCAAAGACAGCAGAAAATGAAAGAGAAGCAGAGCTCACCAGGTTGTCCAGCTCCGGGTTGGAGGAAAATAAAGGTTTCTCTGCGCGGATCTGAAGAAAGAAGGAAAACGAAAGGCGTCAGGTGGTGTCTGCTGGCGGATTTCGTTTATTTTTTCTTCTTAAATTTAGAATAAATGATACTGACTCAATTATAAACCAATCAGTCATTTTTACCCACAAAATTACATGTATACCATGCAGGATTTTCTTCAAACAAACTATTGAGTCATATAAAAATAAATCATTGTGTGCATCTTTTTATTATTTCCCGGTGCTCGGAGCGTTTCCGGGCCTCAGTGTCGGTATTTGACGTCTTCTGATGTTGACAAACAACAGAATTGACAAATCCTGCATGACTTTGCCTTTAAAGGTTGGAGATAATCAGATGAAGGAGATGTTCTTGTCTCTTACCAAGTAAATGTCCCTCAGTCCAGTTTGTGTGTTTGTGTACCTGTTTTGCGAACACAGCGATGTCCTCGTTGAAGGAGTCGGAGGAGCAGACGTCTCCTCCCGCCACCCCGGGCTCTCTGGGCGTGCAGGTGGCCAGCTCGCACTTCTCGAACACCAGAGCGAGCAGAGGGAACAGAGGGTGTCTGCAGAGAGAACAGGAGGCCAGAACATGAACTACCGCCTGCAGTCACATCAGAGCAGGCACATAACAGCTCACATTAACATCCAACAATAGAAAAGCTGCCGCCAATATTTATTTATTCCTCCTTAATGCAGGAGAACAAACGCAGGGAGATTATTTCATCTGATTCCAGGAGCAGCTCTGAGGTGTGAGGTGTCTTATTTCATCCTGTTTCAAGCAGCAAAATACACATCAAATTGGAAAATTGAATAAATGAAATCGAAAATGACTGAAATTCTTCATGTCATGAGCAGAGAAGAAAGTATTTAAACTGCCATATGGATTTCTGTGTAATCCGTTCAATAATTGTTTCTCCTGCCTCAAAATAAAAACCTGCACTGTGTTATTATTATTAGTAGAAACATTTTTGATCCACACCCGTAGATCTGGTCCTTGTCCCTCTTCAGCGCGTCGTTCACGGCGCTGCCCATGCTGCTGGGCATGATGTTGTGCGGTGCGTGGGCTCCGTAGTGCTGCGTCGGGTGAGGCGGCGGCCCGTGGTTCAGGTGGTGGACCTGGGGCAGCGGCCGGGGAGCGTGCGGGTCTCCGTACATGGAGGTGGGAACCCCAACTCCGTCCATGGCGCCTCCATAATGAGCCAGCTCATCGTACTGCACGGGGAGGAAGATGAGAAGAAATTAATGGACATGTGACAGGAGGACAAAACCAAACTTTCCCATCTAAATAAAGGACAGAGGACGCCCTGGGGCAATTATAGTGCTATAATGTCTTCATTTTATTCAGCATAGAGGCATTAGAGCCGATAAAAAAACATTATAATGTAGACAGTCACTTGCTGAATTATCTTTTTTGTCCTTTTGTATGCAAGCATTTACCTTCAGTTAATCTCTTAAATCCCTTTTAAAGATGTCACATGATTAGTGTTGACAATCATTCATCTTGTGAAAAACATTTTAATAATAAAAATTTTGAATTTAAATAAATAAATACTTTCGAAAACGTTAGAAAATAACAAAGAAATTTAAGAATTATTCAGTCAGATTAAACGTACCCTTTGCGCCATTTCCGAGCGCAATTTCCAGCCGCGTATAGAGAAGTTTGGTGCTGATGAGGAATTAAGTCGATGACTTTTAAATCCACGAGAGAGTTATAATCCTGTTCTGTCCTCTGGCATGAAGTCAGTAAAGACTGATATCAAGTCTAAGTGATCAGAAGCAGCATCTGTCCTCACGGTGTGCCAAAACGCGCGCTGCCGTCCCGGTGAGCTCCAGCGGAGGGATTAAAGTCATAAAGTGTCAGATGTGAGTGTTTTGTCCCTTTCACAGGAATGCACGGACGCTCGGTCAGTCCTCTGCTCTGCTCTCAGTGTGTCCTCGTGTCCATGTCTCTGTCTCTGCGCGCAGACACGCTCTCTGTCCGCCTGTGGGCCGGGGAGCCGCTTATAGGAGGAGCGCTCTGTGATCTGCAGGACACGCTGATGACGGAGCGTGGAGGAGCAGGGTGGGTGCGACCAGCCCCTGCCCACTCACAAGGTGCAGTGTCTTTAAACGCTGTCTTCCGGTCGTTACTTTCAAAATAAACCCGGACTACTCAACATATATTGATCCCGGAGGAGAAGTCGGTCAGAGGGAAGCGGCCAAATAGAAAATAAAAGGGAAATTATTAGGGAAAATATCATATGTTATATAACATATATATATATATATGTATATGTATATATATATATACATATATACTGTATGTGTATATACTGTATATGAAGGTGTGTGTATAATAAAATGAACAGGAACACTTTACAAATAAGCAGGCTTCGAAAGCAAAAGTCAAAATATAAAAAGTCAAATTCAAATCATCACTGTAAATTTTGAACTAAATATTTATTATTATTTATTAAAAACATGCTCAAATTTGCAGACTTTTATTTGAATAGCCTATAAAGTGTTCCAAGGTTTGGCCCCCTCTGCAGTGAGTTGGTTAGACAAAATCAAAACTCATCTAAACACAACCAGCAAGATCTGGTTGAAAGGATGTTGAAAAAAAGGCTTTGACAGTCATTTAAAAAACGTTTGATTTTGGTTGAAAATGAAAGATGAAAAGGTGTCTTTTCATGTAATTGAAAAGACAACTATTCAAGGATGTCCCATCTACATCTGACTTGGACTGAAAGTGAAAAGTGAAAAGACATCATTTTCACGTCCTTAAAAAGACATTCAGACAGACTAAACACAGTCCACATTACAACATCTGTTTGGGACCATATTTGAGCCAAATCACATGGACCAAACAAAACCCCACTTTCAAAATCTAATCCTGGTCTACAATTGGACTAGTCTCACATGGCCAGGTCTCTCTCCACAGCGCTCAGTGCTGGAGAAATCTCTGGCTCCATGCATACACATTCTGCTACAGAGGGAAAAAAATGCCCTGTCTTGTTTGCATTTCTCTAAACCAATCACAAACTAAATCCCACTAAGCTCAAGATGCAGCAGCGGTTCCGCTGCAATATGGTGTCATGGAGGAACTTGTTTTGGAGGCTAACAGTTGAGTTCGTACCGTACCGCATCCCAGATGCTAATTTGCTGTTTTCAGTGTGTAGGTTGCAGCTCGGAGGTTGTTGCAGACGCTGTGGTGCTGCTTGAAACAAATGACCAATGGCAGTGTGTTTCCAGTGAGTCAGACTACATTTCAATCAGATGGACTCAACACAGTTCAAATTTCAACATCTATTTTTGGGCAAAATAAAGGCCTCGGCAGACTGTCCAGATTTAGCCCAAAAGATGACGCTGAAATGTCATCAGGTGCTTGGTGGGAAGCTACCATCGAAGGGGACCGTACAGTGTAAAATACAGTACAGACAGCCTCTTTCTATTGAGCAGCACATACGTATTCTCATGAAGCAGCTTGTAAGAAGTGTCACATGTTTCAACTTGTTTTCCAAATCGATAAAACAGGTTACTGGACAGTCAAACATGTGGTCATGATTTGTAGTGTTGTGCCATTGTTTTGCTTGTTTTCTGTTCATGTTTTTTATATGTCATCAACAAACCAGGAACTGCAGATTAAAATTAGCCTTTATAGCTAAATCTGGTATTCAGGTGCTCCTGTGTATGGTCCTAAAAAAATAAAATAAACATAAAATATGAACCAAGTAGTTGTAAAGACTGAAAATCTCTACTCAAGTACACAACTACTGTTACATTACTAAAATATTACTTGATTACAATGGGGGACTCAGGCTGTCTGAGGGGCAGAGGCAAAAAAAACTTTTTATAAAGGCCACCAGCTTTACACAGAGGGGCACCAATGTGGAAAAATCATTAAGCAGTTACAATTCCTGGTTTAGATTAAAATTGTTTTGTTGTGCAACAGCTACTACACTCTAATAACAATACACAGGGTGATTTAAACATTTAAAGGCACATAGAGGCCAAATAATCTTCTACTTTGTAGGGCAGCCTATATGGCTCCAGGGGGAACTTTTAGGCATGTTTTACCTGCTAAATGAATTTAAAGTAAACTTTTACTTGTAATTTGGTCCAAATACAGTCTGACTCACTGGATACACACTGCAGGGTCTGCCATTGGTCACTTGTTTAAAGTGGCATCACGGCATCCCCGATCTATGTCTTTAAAGTCTCTCTACAATCAAACTGTAATATTTTGAAATACCACTTTTTCTCAAATAATAGTATACTTTCATTTATAGGGGGTAAATGGTACAGCGTGACAGGGTTGAAAAGAAACTGGGGGATGTGTGAAAATATTGCAATTTCATAGATAATTTATTTATTTTCAGAAAAAATACAATTTTAGGTAAAGTAGACAAGCATATGTTTATATTAGCCAAAACAAGCAGGTATTAATTGCAATTTTAATTTGTCTGTTTTTTATGAAAAACTAATGATGGTCATTGAAGACATGCAACATGCTGGTCATCTCCACCTTAGAAAACACATAAAAAAAATAGAATTTAAAAAAATGTTTGATTTTGTTTTGCATTATAATGCAGATATTATAATTATTAACTGATATCTTTAAAATGCATTTATTGGTGTTCTTAAATTCAAAATCTTTATAATAAGTCACAGGGACTTAAAGGGCACCAGATTCAGAGAATCTCCCAAGTACTGTTGATAGAAAATTACTTAAGTAAAAGTACAAAGTACTCTTCTCAAATACCCGTGTTTGGTTTGTCCTTTCTGGGCTACTGTAGCGTGGTGGTTCAACATGGAAGAGCTGCTGCCCCCTCTGTAGATATAAAGGGCTCGCTCTAAGAAAACGGTGAAGCAACAATTCTTATTTTCAGGAGATTATACACTAATGAAAACAAACTGATGAATATTATATTTAATTTCTGAAAAGTGTTCAGGAACATACAGCTTTGTCTACCTGCCTGAACACAGTGAATGTCTTTTAGTATGTGATATGTTCTGTCAGTGATATGTATGACATCTTATTTATTTATTCATTTAAGCAAGAATGATCATTTGAATTTGTAATCCCTTGGCAGGCAACAGGAAAAAAAAAACCATTACTCTAAATCTGAACGTGTGCAATTTGGACAATCAAACATTTCTCAACTTGCTCAGTGTCAGAAAACACTTTTCTCCCAGACAAGAATTCACAACTTCAAACAAATTAAAAATGTATTAAAAACCTTCAAAATCTAAAACTAATAATAGCTACTGATAACACAGGTGTGAAAATGTGCTATTATAATCATCTTTGTTTTAAAATTAGATTTTTTATGAAAATGTTGGCCCTTTAAAGTTGTGTACCAGATTTCCGCCAGAGTTTTCAAAAACCTGATTTAATCAGGCATAAAAAGGGTCAGTTATACCCCAAGGACCCTTGTCTCACTTCCTGGTTTAAAAAAGGTGGGAATACTGCTCAAGCACTGGTAAACTTTCTATTTTTTGACAAATTCATTAAATAATATTTCTATCAGATGTGTTTCAAACATAACATGTCCAGTCTGTAGCTCTTCTGAATCAAAGCTAAATAAGAATTATGGTTTAAAAATGTGTATTTTGATTAACATCAAGAAAAATCTGAACTCAGATTTTCAGTTTAATGGAGTTAATGTCTGCATTTAATTACAAAAAATAGCCAAGAGTTTGATCTTTTAAAATATATTGTCCAGCATATTTGAAAAGTAACAATCAAAGCCCCCTCAAAATACCATTTTGTCCCAGTTCTCAAGAATGACATGTCAACATGTAGCTATCAACCTGGAGGTGGAATGTGTGCAGTCTATATGAACACTAAAGCAAACATGTAGTTAGTGTGATTCTGTGCATTATGTTCTTATCCAGCCTTCAGGTGTGTAAACATGTCGGGGTTAAGTATTAATGAACATGATGATATGGACATCCTGCTGACTGTTGCAAGGATCAAAGCTGCAGGAATGTTTATTTACTTTGGGTTTTTGGATCATCGAAAAATCAGTCTACAGTTTGCATGAAAATCAATTTGCAAATCTTTGAAACTTGTTAATGATCACAGTGAATATCATGCCACTTTCATTGTTAAGTTATTGTTAAATGCACTGCTGACTTCAACTTTAAATTGTAGTATATATAGTGTAGGTACTTCACAATGAAAGGCAGTTGTAGGCAGCTTTCAAAAAGTAGTTCAACTACAATCAAACTACATTAAGGAAAGTGAGTGGAATCCTCTCATATTCTCATATTGTTACACAGGGGTACAACTGAACTAACACTGAGTAAAGTGTGGGTGTGTTTGATTTGATGGGGCAGTTGTTGACATGGAATCAGGAAAATGCTACATCTGTAGGTAAATTCTTACCTTGCGAGGTGGCTGGATTCACGAGATCACATGAAAATCCATCTTGCCAGGCTCCAAGCTGCTCTGTTTGTGTCCGCACCAGAGGTGGTGCGAGCCAATCAGTGTCCTCGAAGGGACTACTGGCAGCTACAGGCGTGGTTTTAGGTGCACCAACAGCAAGAAGTGTCCATAGAAACGACTCGTCTCACACAAACATCTCCTGAAGATGTCAGTGTAAATACTGTGATAGCATCAGTTATATCGGAAGTGGAGAGTATTTCCTCATTCAGTTTAGTGACTTGAATCTATTGGTTGAGGTTAGCTCATGTTAGACGTGACAGATGGTTCATCCAATCACCTGCTAGGGGTTTTCTTTAAAGTGCTAACCCTTTTCCAAATAGTTTCTCTGGAAGGATTCCCAGATCTGTATAATAAACCATCTGGTGAGTCAGGTTAGGTAAATTCATCGATTGCAGACATCTTGGTCACAAACCACAGGTGATTTGAATCAGATAGCAGCTGATTGTCATTAAATGACAACCAATGAGCTGTGGCATTATGCCATATGGCTAAAAACAAGTTCTTCACTCTGTAGCAGCACTGGCTGCCTAGAAGATAAAACAGCCTCAGAACTCTAAAGTGGAAAGTGTTCAGCAGTGACATAAAGTACAGCAACAAAAGGCAAAAACAGATCTATACACATGGATGATCCTATACTGGAAATTAAGGAAATGATTATTGATCAATTGAATGAGTGACAGATAATTTTTTCATGTGGTCTGAAGAAGAGAGTTTCTGACTGCTGCCTGATGTCTTAGAAAAGGAGAGCCTGATCAAAAATGTATCCATCAACCAGTGTTCATTCTCTCCACACAGCTCCATCTTGATGCTTTTATTTTGAAGATGACTAGAACCATGTAAACGCAGGGGGACTGGAGCCTGTGACGCGCCACCGGCTCTCTCTCACTAGTTCCTATTGGTCAAGGCGGTTGGTGACGCAGATTAACTGTCAGAATACATGAATGTCATGAATAAATCTATTAATAAAACTTATTTGTACATAGTACTGTTACTTATATTACTGTAACTGCACCCAATGTTAGTGTAATAACATCTTGTGTTGTTGTGTTCTCCTTCTGCCTTCAGGAGGGTCAGAGGTCAGAGGTGACAGTCAGGAGCTGGTGGAGTCACTGTCTCACTCAGCAACACCACAGCATGTGTCTGTTTGTCATTTTTCATCTGGAATTGTTAGTTTTAATCACTTTTTCTTTTCTTTTCGTTCCTTTTCTTTAATTTGTTCTTTTCTTTTTCTTGCCCTTTACTCTTTTTTCTTTTCATTTCTTAACTCCTCATGTGCTTTTCTTTACCCATCATTTTTCTTTTCATTTCCTGTCATTTGTCTTTGTTCCTTCCTTTTTTACTTTTGTTGTCTTTTCCTTCTTTTTTCTTCTTTACTTTCCTCGTCTTTTTTCTTTTCTTTTCATTTTTATTGACTTTTTTCTTTTATTTTCTTTTATATATTTTCTTTTCTTTTCCATGTCTCTCAGTGACCTGACATGCACAGAAAATTCCTCCCTCTGCCGTGATCAGTTCAGTGCTCTCACACACCATCTCCTCTGACGTCTTCTCTCTTCTCTGCATTGCAGTAAATTAAGTAAAATTAACTGTTGTTCAATATTTAGAATATCCTAATCCAACACGGTCCGCTCAGTTTCAGTTCCATAGTTTGAGGTATTAAAAAAGTACACTGTGGTATAGAAACCCCACCATGATCCAGTATTTTGGTGCAATTGCAGAGCGATGCATACACACCAGTGCACAGCATAGGCCACTTGCATAGACTCTGTGTAGAGCCTGCGTACAACCATGAATGAGCCTTAACTGTCATGTGTAGAAGAAAAGAAGTCATTTTAAGTGCCTTCATTTCAAGTATTAACTGATAAAATTTGCATGAGCCCAAAGCAACTTATCCATTTGGTTTTTGGTATTCCCAACTGTTTTGATATGAAACAAATTCTTGGAGGCATGACCCATTTGATACAAACTGTAACTCTTAAAGGGGCATTTCACTCTAAATCAAAAATACTTATTATTTTCCTGGTGCTATTTACCCATCTAGGCTTTTTTCAGTGATTTACAGAATTTCAGCGATATTGGGAGGTATAAATATCCGTGGCTTGTGGTCAATCATGACCCAGTTACTCAAGATAATCCACAAATCGTCTTGTGAGCAGTTTCATGTAGGAACTACTTTCATTCTGCAATAGAATCTACTGGAACTACTTCAGGATCTTCTAGAAAAAAGAAAACTGAGTCATGATTTTTAGAAAGAGACACTGGTTTTGAATTTTAAAATGTTCAAATATTTAGATGAGCACCATGTATAAATAGCACTACAGGGAAAATATGTATTTTTAAATTGATTTTGGGGTGAACTGTCCCTTTAAATGCATCTTTCAATACTGACATAAAGAAATGAATACCTCTTGAATGCTTCCAAGTTTAATTCAGTATTTTGGAATTATTCCCACACTTATATGAAATGAATTAAAAGGGAAAAAAAATAAATGAAATTAAAATGCAAACATCCAATCATGTAAATTCTTTCTAAATATGGATTTTAACTTTCGTTTTCAGTCATTCCAGGTCTCGGACACTCGGTCTAGTGTCATTCTGTGTCTTCATCAGCTGTCTCTGTGTCTTTCTCATTCACACTGATGAAGCAGTTGAATATCTTTTTTCATCAGAAATATCTCATACACTCTCCTTTGATATGCCCCATCAGTGAATTATTAAAGGCATAGATTTGAATTATAAATACACTAACTATAAGGAAACAGGCAAAACATGCACCATGCCCCAGGCTACATCTTTCCTCATCGCATATCATTTCCATGCAGTCTCTCTCTGTTTCCTCCTCTCCCCGCTTTCTCCTCCTTTGTGTTTACTTCCCCCTCCCTCCCCTCCTCCAGCGCCTCCGCACCCTCCCACCACCCGGGCCAGCCAATGTGATCTGAATGGAGGCTGATTCAGGGTGTCAGGCCCTGTCTTAAATGTAATAAATTACCATCGAGCCGGGGAACGGTGCATCCCTCCCGACACATCACCAGAGAACGGGCCTGTGCACCACCATCCTTGACCTCCTCTTCCTCCTCTACCCCCACCCCTCACACACACACACACACACACGCACACACACACACACACACACTCCTCGCCCTCCAATTTCCCGTCTGCACACCCTTCCCCTCCATCGTCAGCCAGCCTGGTCTGGCTGCCTCTGTCACCCGTCATCCTGTGCCCCAGTGAGAATCATTAGCATTGTCAGAACTGGCTCGGAAAGGAGGCCAGCAGAGACCTGGGTGGAGGTGTGGGGGGTGAGGGAGTGGGAGGGAAATATGAGTGTGTGGTAGCATGCAAGTATACACAGATGTGTATTTGCATGCAGGTGCCACGCTGAGTTGTATGCACGAATATGTGTTTTCTTGAGTAAGTTTGCACATCAGTGAGGACCAGTGTGTGTGTGTGTGTGTGTGTGCATGTTTGTGTGTGTGGGTTTGGCATAGAGCAATAGCAGGAGCTGGTGATGTATGCAGATAAAGGAAGGCTCAGTGATCAATGATAAACAGTGTGCATGTGGCAGCTCTCTGAGCGGAGCTGCTGTGTGAGCTCAGTTGTGTTGATGAAATGTGCAGAAATGGTGTGTAGGTAAAATCTCCAAGCAACTTGTACAGCTGCTGGTGGAGGTTTGAGTCGAAGCCCGGTATGCCCAGCAGTTATGTGGCTTGGGAACCAGACAAATCTGCTGAGCTTGTTTTCATGTGCAGTAGCAGATACAGCACATCCTTAACCTGAACACTAGAATAGGTCTTTTGTCAATTACTCCCAAAACGTCATATGTTACCGCTGCCAAGTGCCAGAAGTGACAGGCTTACTTGAACTTAACATGACATGAGTGATGTGACATTAAACACGTGGTTTATGTTGTAAAACAGTTGCAGTTTGGTTTAGGCACAAAAACTACTTGGTTAGGGTTCAGCAATAAAATTACTTACTTAGAGTTAGGAAAAGAGTGTGGTTTGGGTTAAAATAACTGTATTATGTACATCACGTGATGGGTCGCTCACTTAATGGAATGAAATTTTAAGCTACTCAAAACTTTAAATAACTATGCTGACTTTTTGCTCAAGCTTGTTTGAGCTATCCATCAACCCCTCCTCTTTTTTGCTACCTTATACTTTACTACTCTGTCATGTTTACAACATCCACTAGGGGGGAACCGCTGAAAAATAAATGGGCATATCTGTCAGAATAAGCTGCTTACGCTTGCATCCAACATTGACATTCTTCTGGAGAGGACAGGCTGGGCTCCATTCCACCAGCCTTGTATAATGTCAGGCCAAACACAATCATTTATCAATATGGAGTGGGTTACATACGATGATGGACAGCGTAGCGTCCAGATTTGAAGAGTCACATGCCACACATTTTGCTGCTCTGATTGGTTGTAGGTCTATCCAGTTTGGTCCATTCAGCAGGTCCATCCAGCACAGCGCTTGAGGCTCCTGAAACTCAGATCAAACTGTTAAACCAAGCAGCTGTGATTAAATCCAGATCAAGAATCTGTTACTGCATCGGCTATTTCTCTCCTCAAATGTTTTAAGAAACTCAGATCATAACGAAGAGAAATCATGAACAGAGTGCCGCCATTATGTGTCTTGTTTGAAAACGGACCGAGCACCGCTACATCACAAATTTACGTTGTATGATTATAACTGTTTCTCTTGTCCAGGGTCATTGCTATTTTACTGGTGTGGTGTTATCCATAACTTTGAAACATGATGTCATGGTAAATGCTGGCTCCCTGTCACTTGAAGACTTGTATAACTTGACAATTGTGACAGTCCAGTTATGTAAGAGAGTCCTGCTGAGATAAATTTAGTTTAGTTTAGTTAAGTAGTTTAGTAATTTAGTTAGATTAGTTTACCCACTGTCTGTCCTGGTCTTAAGTTGGGATGATGCTTAAGAACCTGCTAAACAGGACTTTGGACAACTAAACCTGCCATCGACATGGAAACATGAGAAGATGTGGCACTGTATCCTCCATCATGATCCATTAAAGTCAACACCACATCAGCTCATTTTCCTGAGGCTCCCCCTGTGGCCTGGTCCTGACAGGTCCTCTGATGATCATTACTCTGTTAAGATGTGCCACCACCTACACAACATGTGCATACCTCTCACAGAGTTGAAGGCAGTAATTGTTGAGCTTTGAAGAAAGGTAGCCTCCATCATTTCCATAAACCATAAATCAAAGCTTACTTATTATAAATCTCTCAGCTAATGCAGCTCCTACATGCCATTAATCTCTCTGATAATCAGTCCTCTGCATGCAATCAGTCATCAGACTGCATACTGTCTGCTCACACGAAAAACTTACCACATGTGTAGAGTCTGTGTGTCTATCATGTTTTGTTTTTCTGTCATTTAACAAAGCTTTGATCAAATATTGGATTTCCATCATCAGGACAACTATAAAGCTGTCATGCATACTGTGTGTCCACAACAATGGTCCGATTTGAAATATGCTCATTGTCCTCAATGTTAGCTGTGGCCCTGTAAAGACTACTCACATGATTTATTATTCACTTACACAGAGACAGATTAAACAAATAATTTTAGTTGCTATTATGGGTCACACTCAAAAAACACTGGGGCAAACATTTTCAGTAATGCACCCAATCAGGATCAAAATCAGGTTATTGCCAAGTGGGTTTTCACATGCAGGGATTTTTCTGTGGTTTGTTGGTACAAATATAGAACAAGAAAATATAAACAAGTAATGTATGAGAAAGATTTTATAAAAACACTATAAGTGTAGATGTTATATAAAGGAAGGAGCTATACAGTTTGTGTAGGCAAAATTTGCAAAATATAGTTCAGAAAGTGTGTAAAATATTGTCCAGGGAATGTGCAAAAGTTCACAGTATGGTGTCATTGCCAAATTCAAAAATACATATGTTTTTCTCACCTCTTACCTGTAGTGATTTTTATCCAACTTGGTTTCAGTATAAGTTGCAGAGTTTTGGAGATATCAGCGGTCAATTAAATATGATAGTAATTTGATGGTTTGTCCTCACATCAACATAAAAATGCTTTTGAAAACCCAACAGCAATGTCTCTTCCCAAAAGTCAAGACCTGGTTACTCAAGATAATCCACAGACCTTGTTTTGAGCAGTTTCATGTGAACTGCTTTCTTTCTACTGAGCTACACTCAACAACCATATCACCACGCCAGCTAACTTGCTGGTGCTTCCTTTTGCATGGTGACATATTTGACATGTGTATTTCTGCAGTTTCTCAGTCACGTCTGCTGTTTTTTCAGATGACATTAACTGCACAACTAATAATATTTGGAAAAGCTATAAGTTAACATTTTGCTATGATTGTTGTTTATTCTTAAGGTCCCCAAGGACGCCAGTTGCTAGTACTTGTATGTTAAATATGTTGCTTGGTTTGAGTTTGCATACAATTAAGTGTGATCATTAATACCCATTATCCTATGTTAAAATTTAAACCAATAAAAAAACTTGTATTTGTATAGTATAAGTAATAAATCCATCAGTAAGAGTCCCTGATTAAGGCTGTGAATGCAGTCAGAGGAGGTGAGAAGTCAAACAATGTGCAGAGGTTATTATTTACTGCTTGAGACAGAGCCTGTGATTGCTTTGTCTTGCACCTATGGGTCACTGCTCACTGTGCGGGATCTAAGACATGAGAGAAGACCCACAATGAGCCTGTGTGTGTATGTGTGTGTGTGTGTGTGTGTGTGTGTGTGTTCTCCTCTAATGATTAGCTTGTCATTGTTGAGTGGTGCGCCAAGGTGGCAGACCAGACCAGAGCCCCCTGAAGTCCTCATTCTGTGTGCCTCTGTATGTGTGTGTATTCATGCGGGTGTGTGGCTGCATGAGAATGAGATACCCAGACTTGTGTCTTTGTGTGTGTGTGTGTGTGTGTACTCTTCCCCCAGTCTGGGCGTCAGTATTAATGAGCCCAGATTTCATTTCCGATGAGCGATTATTTGACTGTTCATTTGGCTAAGATTTATGACGAGGCCCTATATCTGTAGCCTGCAGCACTGCTCTAGTCTTTAATAATGGGAAATGAACACATTAATCACCCTGTAGCAGTCAGCCACAGAAAGCAGGGGAGCACCATCCAATCTGCATCGCTGGACGAGAGAGAATATCACCTCATATTCATTCAAAAGCCTTATCTAGTACATGGTGGTAGGAAAAATTACCTGTCTAATTGAATATGATTTAACATCCGAAAAATTGAACAAGAGTCTCGCACACACGGACACACACTCATGTCCTGCTGCGATCAAAGAGTTGGACCAAGCTGAGCCTGTTAGCTCGGTCAGGTTATCAGCTGAGGAGGGATAAACACGGTCACCACAACAAACCCACAGCGTTTACCCAGGGCGGAGCGGGGCTGCTCACCACAAAACCCCATGAGTCACTGGGCTACCTATCACCAACCACACCTGATGCTGGGCCAGAGGTCTGAGATGTGAACAAAAGATCACAGGCAGCGCTGCCTTTTCACCGCTCTCACCTATCAGGAGCTGGAGAAACACTCTCAGAGCTGAGGAATAATTGTGACTTCACAAGAACAAAGATTACATGAAGTGGCAGCATAATAGCCTGTTCTGATTCCATACAAACATGTGGAACTCAGCCTCCCTGTGAAGCATTAATGCACAACATTCTTTCATGATTCCCGCTATCACAGCTCTTTTAAAACAGACTGATATGCTTTAATGTTTGTTAAAATAACAAAGTACATATCAGTGGGCCTCATGCAGGGAGCGATAAACGAACACATTTTCTATTATTTTTGTTCATATTCATGATTTCTTATTTTGTTAGTAACCATAGATTCCTGGGATTCACCAGTGTTATCTTATTTTTGGTCCATGAATGCTTGAGATCACTCCTATCAAGAGATCTTGTTTTTACAGTCCACTAATTAATTGTCCAACCCAAGGAAACTCATAATAATTATTTAATATATGTAGGATTACTTCATAACCTAATTGCAATTTAAATCTTCATTAAAACAATTCAAATACATTTTGCTTGAGGTTGCTATTTTATAAAATCTTAAATTCATTATTTTAGATGTTTCAAAAGTTTGAAACCGTCAAAAGCCCTCTAAAGTGTTGTAAGTGATCTTAGCACTGATGCCAATAAGGTATCCATCTTAGATCTACTAGTATGAAACAGCTGATCAGAATATTCTCATTGAGTGCCTTGAGAAGTGGGTAGGCCTCTCTGGAAATGTTTAAAATTGATTCCGCTCTTACATATCGGCAAGAAAGTTTTTTGTCTCTATGGGAGGTCATGTATGAAGAATTAACTTTTGGTGCTGCTCAGGGAAGCTGCCTTGGTCCTCTGCTTTTTTCCTTTTTAGAAAAAATGTTTTTACATGCTTCTTTTAGGTCAGTGTTTTCCAAAATACTGGCTAAAAACCAATGTATTTGGGCATTTAGTGGTGCTGTTGATAGGCTGATATAAATCTTGTAATTTTAGAGCAAAGTATTTGAATTATACATATTGTGTTGGAATATGCATAGTGACTACCCTCTACTGATTGAAACCCAGCTACTGAAATTGAACTCTGCTATTAGCTGATCTGGAGACAGGTGATGTATATGATGGCAGCTTTCCTCAACAGACAGATCCAGCTGCATATTCTTGAATATCCATCTTAAAACTGACTTCACTGTGGTGGCTACAGTGGTGTACTAACAATGCCCTACAAACACACAGACACCGGAGAGCCTCATTCTCAGCCTTTTGCTACAATGCAGGTAACCTACCACACAGAAACTGTATGAAGGGCCATGAATGTGCTTTAGAGTGACTGTCAAAGCTCCAGCGGACTGTTTGTGTTTCCTGCGCAGACATGAAGAAGCTAATAGCAGCTGCTCATGTTTAGTTAGCTCTGATTAACAGCTGTAGCTGTTGCTGCTACATTGAGTGCTGGCCAGTTCGCTCACTGTGACTGGTGTCAGTGCCTCCAGTATCACACATTACCTAACCACAAAGTCACACCCCCTTGCAGTGGTTGTCATGCGCACACACCTGCCCTTTTTTCAAAATAAAGTAAATGACGAGAAGACAGAAACCTTGTTAGTGGGTCCACAAACAAGAAGAGAGTTCTTCAAGCCAAACGTGCCAGTTTGACCTCACAGGTTAAAGTTGAAGTCATGAGCCTGGGCATTATCCTAGATTAAATTTCAAATCCCATATAAATAAGGCAACAAAAGAAGCTTTCTTTTATTTTTTTTAAGAGACATTGCACAGTGCTGCCATTTCTATCCAAACAAGATGCTGAAAAACTGCAGGTAGACTGGACTACTGTAATGTTCCTGTCACTGATTTTCCAAAACAGTCCATTTCAAGACTTCAATTAATTCAGAACTCTGCTGCCAGACCTTCAACTACAATAAGAAAGAGAGAGCATATCCTTACCATTCTTGCTACACAGTCCCCCTCAGGATCCCAATGTCTTTTAAGATTGATTTTAAAGTTCTATTAAGTTAAGTTCTATTAAAATGTCTTCTTTCTACAATATCTGCACATGGTAACAACAGTATGGTATAGGGAAAGACTATGATTATTGTTAGGCGAAAAAACCAAACACTGAACCTCAAGGCATGTTCATTTTGAACAAATGAACATAAAAAATGCAGATTAGCCCCAAATGAACATAATTCCTAGGATACTTGGGTGTGAAATAACACTGATATGGATACCTGTGCAGCCAAGCATGCCTTGAGGTTCTGCTGGCACAGCTCAGGTCTGGTTACTTTCAAATGTCATTCATTGAAAAATTTCTCTCTATCTCTTTACAGAGCAACCAGACATCATTGTGTCACGTTATCTCAATAAAGAAAACAAAAGCAGATGAACTGGTTCTCCTCGTAGCTGTCAGCCAAGATCTTCTTGGTTTCAGTTCATAATTACGCCTTATCAACTGAATCTCTGCTCTGCGGTGTTCAGCAAGGTTCTGTCCTGGGCCCAATGCCATTTGCATTGTACTTCAGATAATCAGACTTGTTCAGATAATAAGTAATTTAAAGGTATCTTCTACCACTGTTATGTGGATGATATTCAATGATACACATTCTTGAGGAGTAACAGATTACATGTAATGGGACTACGTAATCTGGATACATAAAATATAAAGGTGTAACTGTATAGCATTACTGTTACAGATTTAAAAATACGGAATCAGATTACAGATACATTTAGTAAAAATGTGGATTATTAGTCAGATTACAATTTTAAAATAAAGAGTAATATCCTACCATGCACAGTGCACACACAGCTGTCAATTCATTATCAAGGCCAAAAATGCTTCACTGGGTGGAAAGTTCACAATTTTTTGTCATTAAATCAATCAATCAATCAGTCAGTTGAGCACAACAAAGGAACAGCTGAACAAACAAATAAACCTAACAACAAACATAAAACACTTAGAGCTGCAATGATTTATCTATTTTCAATCAACTATTAAATTAATCTTCATCTGTCTTGATAATCGAGTAATCGCTTTGAAAAAAAGGCAAATTTATCAGATTTCAGCTTCTTAAATGTAAATATTTTCTGTTTTTTTTACCTGACTCTGACAGTACAATGAATATTTTTGAGCTGTGGTCAAAACAAGACATTTGAGGACGTCATCTTGAGCTTTGATTAACATTTTTCACCTTTTTCTGACATTGCATGGACAAAACAATTAATCAATTAATTGAGAAAATAAATGACTGATTAACCGATGATGAAAATACTTGTTAGTTTCAGCCCTAAAAACACTATATTATGGTAAACCATTTCACCATATGTTTATGTTGAGGTAACCCAAAAGTAACGAAAAGTAATCAAGTTACATTACTTTAATATTGTGATACTTGGATTACATTACTGACGACAGGTAATTAGTAACTGTATCAGGATACATTTTTAAAGTAACCCTCTAAAGCGTCAAAACTGTCTGTTCTACTGAATTGCCTCAAATCTATAAAATATTTAATGGGAGATACTATTCTACAGCTAAATAGTGACGAAATAGCCCCAGATGGCACTGTCCCCAATGTGATGAAAAGTCTTGGTCCTTTATCCTCCTCTGTTATACCTACTCTCTGTGATCTACGAGCTCCTATGGGCCAGGCTTTGAGTCTTGACCAGTGAGTAAACCATTTGGTTCATTCTTGTTCCCACCAGCTGAGACACATTAAACTCAGGTCACTGTGTCTGGAGTTGAGATGGTGATGATTATACATGCATTCAGTTCATTCCATTTTGATGCAACTGCAATTCCCTTTTCACCTGTCTTAGCAAGACATTCCTAAACCTCTTAGAAGTAGTACAAAATGCTGATGCCAAGTTTCTTTAGCTGCTCCCTCTCTTTTGACATTAGCCGTGAGCATCCAGCTCAGCAGCGTAATGCAGACTGTATAAAGAGTTTTGAAAAAGTAATTTCAGTATCAACCAATGCTTGTTAGCAATTTTAAAAAGCCGTAATAAATAAAACTTAAAACAGTTTTTCTCAATAATCAATAATGTTAGCCAGCAGAGGGTGCAGCACTGTACATGTGTTATGCTTTTGTCTGCTGTTTTAGATTCTGCTCTGCAAACATTTCTGTATTTCTCACAGTTAGTTGTGATGACAAATTTACTTGAAACTCGAGACCTACATTAAGATCAGTTGAATGTTGACAGCAAAAATCTGATTTGTAATCCACTTTAATTCAAATTAATTTGTTATATGCATGAAAATATGTGTATTTTACATGGTTGAAATATTCATTGATTTAATTTTAATTGGCCTCATAATGTGTGTGTGTGTGTTGTATTTTTAAAAATGCACAATTGCTTCTATCCTGCAGAAAATGGCTAGAAGATGAGGAGTCTCCAGTTATCGTCTTCACTTCATGCTGCTCTGGCTCTGGATTTTCATAAAGTGAAGACTTTATGTATAATTCACACTAATTTGTTCACTGTATGTTTTTGCTGTTTGTTCACGACATGAAAACAATCCAATGAAGAAAAATAGGTCTTATTGCTGTATGCCTGGAAGAACTACAGTCCACACTGAGAATGATTCATCATCTCTGTGTCCTTATATCATTCCTTGATATTACTCATATTTCGCTCCCAGTACAGTTCTCATAATATAAATTACAAACAAAAAAAGAACACAAAAACACTAAGTCCTTGTCTTTCATTAATTTTGGGCTCTAGTCTGCACTGTCACTAAAGATCTGGTTGGTCATTAACCATTCAAAGCACTGGAGTGTGTGTGCGTGTGTTTGTGTGTGTATGCTTTTTTTCATTCCCTTGGGCATTGTGGACAGAAGCCAGCTAGCTCATTATGTCTCCTTTGGAGGATTTTAATTGTTAATTCAGAACAAAGACTTTGGCTCAGTGACCACTTCTGGGTCATATCCCATGCTGTGTGTGTGTGTGTGTGTGTGTGTGTGTGTGTATAATATCTATACTGTATATATATGTACATATATATATATATATATATATATATATATATACACATATATATATATATATATACATATACATATATACATATACATATAAGTGTATATA